>JAZHYW010060450.1:0-57656 GCA_037355805.1 Ixodes ricinus | reverse complement strand
CTTCGCGCTCCGTGACGTCACGTAAACAAACAAGATGGCGGCGCTGCTGTTGAAATCGTCGAGACGAAAGGCGTAGCCGGACCGCTGCCCCTTTTCAGTGTTTAATCCCCCTATTGAAAATTCCATCGGGTTACGTAATTTGGGACGCTGACCGCCAGTCAGCAGCCCTGGTGGAACGTGCCCTGATGGTCCATCAGAAGACGTCTGACTGCCACTGCCAAGGAACTTTGCAGCAACAAGGGCAGCATTTATATAAGAGTAAAGCTATACGCATCGGGTGCATTTCGGACGAAATGGCTATACGCAAAGGCATGTAAAGAACCAATGCACAAAAACTCAGAAATAGCAAAACATATTCATGAATGCAACAACTGCACGGCGCTCTGGTCGGAGACGTAAATAATACACAAAGAGAGGAACGAAGTAAAGAGAGTGGTAAGGGAGACAGTGCGGATAAAGTCTCTTAGGCAACTGCACAAGTCAGGCTTCACTACAGTTTGGAAGCAATTCAAAAAGCTTTCTAAAAATGTAATCTTATTTTATGGGGCTGTTTAAAATGCAACCTGCCTGCGCGTGTGTTTTTTTTTGCTTTGTGTGGTTCTTGTGTGAATGGGCCTAACCACCGTTATGCAGTGTGTGCGTGTTTTTATGTGGAGAGGGTGAAGGATGATTCCGAAGTATGAACTGATCCATTTGTTTAAGTTTGAAGGTCAATGGATGTTGCCTTTATCGCATCGACCTCCTTAAAGGTTGTCAACGTTTTCGCATTGTGTGAAGACTGTGGCGCTTAAACTGTTTAAACTTCGACCTTTTTTTTTTTTTTTTTTGGTGGAGATGACGTTGAGATTGTGACTATATAAGGAGGTGGACTAGATAAACCAGTTAGTTGGAGTTTGAGACGTCGTCCTGTCTATTTTCTTTCCCTTCTACGTTTTGATGTTTCTTCTCTACCCCAGTCTCAGGTTAATTCAACATGGCTATACGCACTCATAAATATCGCCAAATGCCTCGACAAAACAAAATATTCGAGAAAAAAAGAAAAAAGCAGGTCCACCGGGGATCGAACCCGCGTCCACTTGCGTACAAAGCGGACACCTTAACCCCTATGCTATGCCATCGCTTAGAAAACTCGATTTGACCATTCGTTTTATACGAGTTTAGCGGAGTGCGTATAGCCATTTCCGTCCGAAGTGCACTCCGGAGTGCGTATAGCTTTACTCTTTACATAAAGCTCACATTCCGAGGTGGCAATCTTGGATGGCTATGAAACAGTTCACAAGCCGAGGTGGCCATCTGGCATGGCTGTGAAACGGTTCACAAGCCCTTAAAATGAATGTAATTCATGACATCAAAAATCAGGAAAAGTGTGTACCCGTCCTTTGTTTTTTTTCCCCTTTTGAAATTTGCGTTTTTCAGGCAAAAGGGACATTCGTTTACAAACGGGACCACATGCACCGTAAGCATGTTTCAAAGAAACGCCCTCGATGTCTGAACCTTTCGGGACGACCGTATACACTTTAATTCACAAAACCTATGCGACTCCGTTGAAGCTAGAGAGCAAGCATGCATGCTACGACAGACAGCCCTGGCTTCCACGGACGAACGCGAGCAGCAGACATATCTGAACTACGCTCGCGGATGCTTTTTGTCGGTACTCTTCATGAAACAATAATAATGAGGTGCGACACAGCGGTAAGGCCAATAGCCCATGCCAGATAGAAAGGTATAAACTTTCTAGCCCAAACCTCTCGGACCGAGTCAGGAGCATTTTAGTATTGCAGCGCGAGATTCCGACAATAGGCGCATCGCTCTAAAGAATGCTTCGGCTGCATATGCAGTTAAGCCTTCAGCATGTTATGCAAAGCACTCGTACATCAATCGCCGTACTTCAGTTCTACTCACCTGCCATGTAGAGTACTTTCGCGTCGTAGAACGATCCTTTTGTTCGCGCGTCTCCGGCCCAGTAGACCTGGTACACCGTGTCGTCTTCAACTACACCGCTAAAGTCCCTCACATCGTCGGAACTCACGACAGGCTGGGTCTTGTCGAGTAGAAATTCTACTAAAACATAAGACATTGTAGAGCCCGGGCAGAATCGACAGGTTGGAGCAAGCGGGCAAACAAAACGAGTCGAGAGCGATCGTTCATGGAGGCTCGGCGAAGCCTCTATGGGCGAAGCGAAAGTGGCGTGTTCGGCGTTTCGGCGGGCTTCTGATCAGGGTTGTCGGTCGGTTGCGTGTCATATCTCTAACATCAGCGGTTTTATGGTTTCACGTCCCGAAATCGTTTTCTCGTGCATAGATTATTTTTCGTATTCATAGATTTGTCGAAATAGTGGTATCCGAGCGAACTTTACGTCCTTTGACCGCACGTCTGTCTGCCCGTCAAAGCTTTTTGACGTACAGTCAGAGACAATCGATGTACAATCAGAATCGCCACCAAGAAATCTTGACGGCATTTCGCGGCGGCCGACTGCCACCAGGAAACCATCAGAAAGCCGACAAGCGGAGTCTGACTGGAGTTTGACTGTCGGTCAGAGTAACTTGTTGGCCAATCAGACATGCTTGACGTACAGTCAGGCACAGTCAGCGGTCCACTAGAAAACATTGACTGCCAAACAGGGTTACATTGATGGATTTTTCCTTTGGGCCAGCAGGTAAAAACGATTTGATTTGAATGCAAGACAGCAATTAGAGTTCCGAAAAAGGTTTGTTCGTGCATCTCGAATGAAAAGGAAATTCATCTATCAAACAGCAAGCCGCTAGCACAGCGACAGGGAAGTTGTGGAGATGAGGAGACATTCGGACCGTTCTTTCTTTTTTTCATTACTTAGCCCAGCGAATAAAGATACTTCGATTTGAAAGCCGAAACATCAGTGAGCGTCGAAGAAAAGGATTGTTCGTGCGTCTTGCCTGACAACGAATTGATCTGTCGAACGAGCGTGCCGATAGCTCGGCGACAGAAAAGTTGTGATGAAAAGACAGTCAGACCGCTGCCCTGCTTGGAATGCTTAGCCCAGGCGCAGCGAATAAAGATACTTAGAATGGAAAGCCGAAACACCAGTTAGCGTTGCGGGAAAGGTTTGTTCATGTATACCGCCTCAAAACGAATTGACGTGCTATCGAACGACGGTGTGCCGGTATCGGCGTAGATTCCGTCTCGCTGCGCGACGGAACCGATGGAACCAGGTAATCTCTGACAAATTCGAGGGTTTCCTGCGTCGACGAGCGGGTTCAAGAGTGTTGTCTTTAATTTAAATCGGTACAGCATGCATGGTCAATAAATATATCGGCCAAGGTAACCTTCCTCATATGTGCACAAATCGAGTCTTCAAATCTTTCAGGAATATTAAAACGTTCGTAGAAACTTCGTTACGTCGCGGTCTCTTTGGCATAATGATTTAAAAAGCGCAAAGGACAGACACGGGCATGAAGTAGACAGGACAGCGCTATACTCACAACTGGGGTTTTAATAGAAAATTAAAGAAGAGAAGAAAGAAGCAAAATAAACTCTACGGAAGATAAGAAGGACGACAATAAATGAAAAAATTGAAGAGGTATGAGAATCATCATAGAAATTGTAGATATAAATTAATATAAAGAATAAATAAAAAAATTGTTTAAATTTAAAATATTAAAAAGGCTTCAAAAATAATTTTAACATTATTGCAACATAACTTTGAAGGATGAAGTTTGAGATAATCGTTTTGACGTTTTGAACTTATAATATTTTCGACGACTTCAGATAGGATGGTATGGGGATATCCAGACGATTTGAGTCTTTCCACTTGAGTATCAAAGCTTTCTCTAGCTTTATGGTCACAGGACTTTTTTAGAGCAGCAGAGAGGCAGGTATTCACTATCGCCCTTTTTGTGAGTTTGGAATGCGCAGACTCATATTGGAGTAGCTTTTTCTTTGTTCTAGGCTTGTACTTCCAGCATGTGTGGTCTTTCTGGAAGATCAGTTGTAAGTCTAGAAATTGCAGGGTGTTTTTCTCGGTTGGCAGCTCGTAGGTGAATTTCAGCCCCTGAGCATTTTTTATAAAGGTGGTTTTTATGTCGTTGATTTGTTGGTCGTTGTTCATCTCACATGGTCCGTTTAGAAGGATCAAATAGTCGTCAACGTATCTGTAGACTCTTGCTACTTCGGTGTTGGAAAGACTTTTGGCGATGGCCCGGTCGCATTGCGACAAGAAGATATCGCACAATACCGGCGCCACACACGACCCGATACAGATGCCTTTCTTTTGCAAGTAGTATTTGCCGTTGAACGAGACGAACGTTGATGTTAAGTAGAAAGCCAACAGTTCCAAGAACGATTCTAAATGTAGCGCTGATTGATTTTGAAAAGAAACTGTACCATTTTTCTCGATGCATTCTCTTACAGCTGCGAACAAGCTATTGTGAGGAATAGAGTAGAATAAATCTTCCACATCAAGTGAAAAGCCAGAATGTCGTGTAGTGGCATTATCTTTTAGATAATGTACCAGTGTGTCAGAATTCGGTATTGAAAAAGGGTCATCTAGTTGGAGGTTGGATAAATGGCGAAAAAGGTACCTTGACATCGCACCTTGCCATGATCCTTTCTCCGTGACAACTACTCGAAAAGGGCATTCATCCTTATGAGTTTTTGCGGTGAAAAACATTTCTAAATAAATCTGTTTGGATGTTGAAATCTGTTTTTTTCAGGTTTTCAAGACCAAGTTTGAAGCACAACTGAATAGCTTTTGCCGAAAATATTATAAGTACTTTATAATATTTCTTCTTACTTCATACATATGTCGTCGAAAATATTATAAGTTCAAACGTCAAAAAGAAGAAAACGAAGAAGAACAGACGTCCATCAGTTATGCCGTACATACACCGGCTATCACACAACATCAAAAAAGTGGCATCCAGATATGACATTCCACTGGTATTTTCGGCTCCAGACAAGCTGAGGAGACTGTGCCCCAAGATCAATTCATCTGAAAACCATCAAGATGATTGCGAAGTAAAGCACAAGAATAAATATATACAGTGTCGCAACGGCATAGTATACAAAATACCATTCACCTGCGGGAAAGTTTATGTGGGACAATCTGGCCGGTGTGTGAATACCAGACTGCGAGAACATGCAACATCTCTTAACTCCTCACCGGCAGGGCATCTCGCATTACACGTCCGTGACTGCAAATGCCAACCACTCTTCAAAAAGACAGAAGTCCTCGGACAGTACCGTGGAAAAAGATCAAGAGAACTTTACGAGGCGCAGACAATCAAGGCTTGTGGTGAAGCCTGTGTCAGTGAACCTTCTGTGTCCTTATCCGACAAAGAACTATTATACCTACACCACCCCACATGAGGTGTCAAAAGGTTTTCAGTTAGGGGCAAGATTATCTCAAACTTCATCCTTCAAAGTCATGTTGCAATAATGTTAAACTTATTTTTGAAGCCTTTTTAATATTTTAAATTTAAAAATTTTTTTATTTATTCTTTATATTAATTTATATCTACAATTGCTATGATGATTCTCATACCTCTTCAATTTTTTCATTTATTTTCGTCCTTCTTATCTTCCGTAGAATTTATTTTGCTTCTTTCTTCTCTTCTTTAATTTTCTATTAAAACCCCAGTTGTGAGTATAGCGCTGTCCTGTCTACTTCATGTCCGTGTCTGTCCTTTGCGCTTTTTAAATCATTATGTTAAACCAACTAGCCCACCTTAATATTTTAGTACGTCTCTTTGGCTTTAGACTCTGCCGTTCCACACTGGCCAAATTATTTATCTTCAAAATATTTTAGGCTTCTGCCACCCGTATCCACGGTCGGAGGGAGCTCGTGTGGCCTGTCGATAGTTTCTGGCCGTGTTCCAAAACTTACTCGATCTAACTCTAGGGTAAAGGGGTTATCCAAAACCTACCTGCGTCCAGCGTTTCTTTATTTTTGTTGTCACGTGACATAATTTTCCAGGGTAACTCGGATGCATTCGAGTAGGTTTGGAGCGCAGCCTCGGTGTGTCGCGCTCCTGTATGCTAAGCGTCGTTTAGTTGTTGCGCTTGGAGTATGAAACTCGGAGCGTCGGAGTAGGAGTTAAGGAGCGCCGACTTAACGCGCCCATTGTAACAGCAGAAACGCTGGGAGTCTCAAGACCGCGAACGGTGTGAGCTGGGCGCCCGGGTGTCCATGCAAAATCAGACACGCCGGGAGTCTCACGACGAAGAGTGTTATGAGGAAGAAAAGGTGATGGAGGGCCACCGAGGGTCGATAGAAAAGTGTCAGTCCCCGGAGTCCGTGTGAGCCTCCGGAAGGCCCGGAGGCGGCTACGGCGGCTCGACCTTGCGGATTGTGTTTTCGGCGCGGCCGGCGGAGAGTAGAAATGTCTTACCACCGCCGGCCGTAGCGGTTTCCCTGTGTCTGAGGCGGCCGCTGCCATTCGCTGCAGTCCCGGTGTGTGTGTCCTGGCTGGCCGCATGGAAAACAATGGGTCGTGGCCCGGCCGTCGGCTTCGTGCGGTGTCCCGCTCTTTCTTGCCTCTCCCAAGCTCCGCGTTACCGGGCCAAAGGCCAATAACGCATCTTGACCAATGGAGGGCCTGTAGCGTTGTGAATATAGGCCTTCATAACCACTGCACTTCCGTGATTCGTATGCATGATCATCTAGGGCTCGTGATTCGTAAGCACGAGGACATAGGGCTCGGGGGGCAGACGCCTGACTGGAATCGTCTGGTTTTCTCTCGAGTCGTACACTTGCGTTTCCAGACCACGGGAATGATGGTTCCAAAGTCATGTTCTGCGGCGGAGGGGGCGGTGTCTTAGTTCCGCGAGGATGTCGGTCTGGATGGTGATCGCTTCCCGTGCCATCTCGTCTAAATTATTAAAGGCTTCCCGCGTTTGCGTCCCCCGAGATGGGGACGCAAACGCGGGTGGCTGGCGGATAGCTTTGGCGGATGTCGGGGTGTACGTTCTCTGTGTCTGGTGCCGCGGCGTCGGCGATATCGTACAGGCCCTGGAGAGCCCTTGCAAACTCAATGAGTGACTCTTCCGGGTGCTGTGTGCGCGCGCGCAGCTCGTCCCGAATCTGCATGCTGTAATCCGGAGGCATGAACTCCGTCTTAAATCGGCCTTGAAATCTGACATACTTGTGAATCTCGTTTGTATTTGCCTCCGCAGTGCTGCACTGTCTGTCAGTGCAATCGACAAAAGGCGGGTGAGGATGGTTTCGTTGTCAATTCCCGAGGCAGCTTGGTAGTCCCGCAGTTCCGAGACGAACATCCAGACTGACTTGCTATCTGCGTACCCTGAAAAAACCGGAACGCTAAGGGAGAGCCTTAGGTAGTCCCTGGGGTTCGTGCTTCCAGCAGGAGTGGGGCTTGAGCGCATCATCTGCTCTCGCTGTACCTGAAGAAGCATTTTCATGGCCACTCTTAGTTCTGCTAGACCACCCTCTGATGCTGCGCCTGTTGGGACTGAGACTGCAGACTTAGCGTCTGGTTTTATGTCACTGGCGGCGTTATCCGCGAGTGTGCCGAGCGTCAAAAGGTCGTCCTCACTCGCATTTCTGTCGGCGTCCTCTGTAGACGGCATCGTGTTGTAGTGAAGGCTTCCGCAGGTCAATGAACTTAGACTTGCGAAGAAACGCACCCTCAAATGTGGGCAAACTCAGGAACGCAAAATTGACTATGCAAAACGTAAGAACGAACCAGTTTGCGGCCATCCTTCCAGAAGAGCACACTGGCGTCTAGGCGCCAGTGTGGGATTTCTCTTGCTGCTACCCGTCTCGGGGAATGACACAGCACACTGGTTCAACAACACGTAAACATTTAATGACCGCTATCGCCTGCGGCGCGATCCCAACAGCCCCTTGGGCCCCTCGCGCAAACGCTGCGACGGCCCTTTATCAGCGGCGGAGCGCCGCTCGCGTGGCCTGTTGCCCTTGGCCCCCCCTCGTGGTCAAGATGACCACTCATGATAGTCGGAGGGGCAACCTGGGCCAACCGCTTGGAATCCCCAGGTTGCCCACAACCTCTAGCGCTCCCTTTGGGTGGAGAATGAGCGTTTGGCGACGACTCGTTGATTTCTGCGGCAAAAAAAAAAAAAAGTAAATTTTTTTTGTGACACTTTGTACAAGCCTTTGGGACAGCTGTATAACTGATTATTTTCGCAGCGGCACTGGCGTAAAGTTTAGCGTGTCGCGTAAACTGATTTGCTCGATCTGCTCGGCTAAATGTGTCAACTCCCGTAAAGTGGCCCCTCTACTTTCAGAGTCGTGCAGCAGTCGTGATTGTGACCATGGTTTCCGTGCTGAGAGATAACCTACATAGTTAAAAATTAGCGAGTTATTTTCGCGTAAACCAATCCGGTGTTCGCCTCGCATAAGGTTTGTCCAAGTATGTCTTTGTCATTTCGCTTTGGAAGGCCCGTAGCTCTCATGATCAGAACATGTACCTTGCTAGAGCCAATGGGGAATTTTAGTAAACCGTTACCGTATTCCGCGTATCGCACTACAGGATCCTTTCAAGGATGATTTTAAGCGCGAGCCTCGGTGATACAATGACTAAGGAGCGCTCGTTTAAAAGCATGCTTCAAATGCTCCGTTAGTGGGGTACGTACGCGGAGCACGGTAGCGGTTTGCTAAAAGTCCCTAATATTTTTAGGTCGCGTAATAATTGTGCACCATGACGCTCGCCCAACTTGTTTGGGGACACTCCCGCGAAAAAAAAAAAAAGAAGAAAGCTAAAAGGGTGGCATAATTCTTATATTTTTTTAGGCATTTCGATCTCGTTTGACCGCATATCGACAGACGATGACAGAGGCTTGATTGGAAGCTGAGCTCGTGCATGACGGACCGCTAGAAATCCGCTTTTCTGGTTGCGTTTTGCGAGCGCCGGATACGGTTTTTAAACAAAAGCGAAATGGCAGACGGACGCAAGCGTTGGCGAACACGCTGTTTTCATGGCCGCGACTTACGGACGTTGTATACGATGATAGACGGGGGTGGCTCGTGGCTCAGCCGGCGATACAGGAAGCTGCCGCGCGTCTGCTCGCACCACTAGCAGGCGTTGTAAGAGGCCAGACTAAAGGCACAGAACGTCTCGACTCCTGGCAACAGGGGACACTAGGCTTGCGAGCGTGATCGGCCAAGCAGCCAAGCTAATCCACTTGAAATGGCCGGGGCCATTGATCTGAGTGTCGTGGTTAGAACGGGCCGTGAATTTTACCGGAATAAATCTAGTGGTGTGAATATTGGACAAACAAATTTTCCGTGAAAACGATATAACAAAATACACGAGCCCATCTTGGACTTTTCAAAATATTTATTTTATATTTGTGTTCATTTAAGAACACGCGATCTTTCGAGCTGCTTGAGGTCTCACAATCTATCGGGCATACTCAAGGTTTCTTGAACATTTGCTTCTTTTATGCACCATACTTTAGCGTCAGCTCTCGATCGGCTAGGTCACCTTATGTTTGCTCTCTGTCTACCTAAAGTAACTGTCTCGAAACGCCGTGCTAGTTTTCCCATTCATTGCCTGAACCACGGCGGTCGATAATATTGTTATCCTGAAAGCCGCTAATGTAGACACAGCACTCTACTTTTTTGATTATGCCAGGTCGCCGAGATCAAATGGCAAGGCACTGCAGTTTCTGGTTCCGGCCAAGTTGGTGAATTTGAAGTTTATTTCAGCTACAGAAACAGTGAGCTCGTGCGTTTGTCCTTGTTCTGAGTTTCGCACTCACAGTAAAGGGAGTAGGGCTTGCGCGCTCCAGCTGAGCGATGCGACAGATTGTGAAACTTAAAAGCACAAGCTGGTGCCAGAAAATTACTGACATGTCAGGCGGACAGTGCAATCTATATTGAAGCCACACGAGCGCTGAAAGCATGTATCTTTTTGGTGTGACGTAGCGATTTGCGGAGCGCGAGGTCACTTTAAACGCTTTCCACACGAGATTTCCGGGGCTAGAACGGCCGCGGTCAATCTCGTTTTGAAAAAGTGAAAGTGCGTCTCGTGGCCTTTGAGCGTTACATTTGATCACTACGCCCTTAAACCGTCGCATTTCCTTGATCCCATATATTGGTTCGCAACGGCAGGCGGAGATTTGTCACAAACCAGTCTTTCGGCGGCGGAGAAACCTCGCTGTCCTGCGGCAGCCACCCTACCAAGCGGCCAAACCTATGTTGGAGTCACGTGGTGTTAGGAAACAGCGCGTGCCATGAGTCGCCAATAACGGCGACTCGTGGCACGCGCTGCAGTGTCCGCCTGATTCTCAGTAATTTTCTGGCAGCAGCTTGTGCTTTAAAGTTTCACAATCCGCTATGGAGACGCAGAAAAAATCACGTTGATTCAGCGAGCTATGCTCCTTTAAAATGTGCCGGCGTCAACATGCTGAGCGCTGCCATTACATCACTATCATCCCAACTGCAGGGACCGCCTGTGATTTGCCCCATTTTTGTGGTGCAACGCGGCGGAGTTTTTCAGTCAACCAATCAGTCGTATGACAAAAAAATCTTGCTGTCCTCCGTCTAAACCAAACTTGGTTTAGCGTCGTGCGGCGTCGTGCGGCGAACTGCCGTTGACATAGTGTGGTCATACCCTAAGAAAATACCATACTGTTGTCTTTCAATGTTATTTTGCACTGTCCGTGTCGTTGCATTTTATGCACTTGCGTTATCAATCGGTGTACTTGACTCTGTGTGCATTGTTTTCCGACCCTGGTTTACCTAATTATGTAGGAAACTCCCTTAGTTATTCAATGTCTCGTCACGTGACGTTTCGGTGGAGGTTCGGGGTAACGCAACCGGCAACCGTCAAACCCATTCCTACTGGGAGCAGTCAGGCAAGTGCCGTTCACTTCATGCGCGGCTAGAAGAACGTTGTTCTAGGGATCCGACATTTGGGCGAGCCACCGCATCCAGAGAAAAGCTCCACAAGTCATTTAAAGCGAAGGCGAAAAATTCTCCAGAAAAGTACTAGAGATGCAGAAGCAAACTGTTGTGTGTATGTTTATACAGCCGGAAGTTAGTCTGCCTCAGTGGGCATTCGGTGTCTCAGCTGTAAATGAGCAATTTAGCCAGTGCGGTACAACTGCTAGCTTGGGGTCTTTAAGGTGCACCACGCAGTAGTGATACACGAACGCACGCCGGTACGATGATCATCCAGATCGAAACGGAAGGGGTGGAGATTGAACCCAGGATCTTTGGGTTCTACAGCGCGAGCTTTCGCTGATTTCTAGAGTATAAGTGAATCTGAACAACGCATTCGTTTTCCCCAAAAGATAAAACAGAAAAAAACCTCCAAAAAGTCGTTACGTCCTTTCTATATATTTCGGCCACCAAGAGCGTGTCGCACGTGTTTACGGCGCTTGCAATTATAAGCTTTCCAGGTTTACACGCTTTGAAGCAGCCAATGTTACTAGAAAAGCTCAGGTTAGAAACTGCCATAGAGCATGCTTAAAAAAACTGGCTCCGATCGTTACTCGCCAACCGAACTAAAGGCAATCCCAACGCCACCACTCATCCCGCAGCGGCCACTCCGGAAACTACACGGCTGCACGTATTGGTTCAGGTCGAGTCATGCAAAAGGCCGGTGGCGCCATCTCGCAGTGCCAGTTTGCAGTAGCTATAGTACTAATATAATAAGCTTTGTTGGCTCCGGAGAGCCGTGTCACGGCAGAAAGGCACAGCTCATGCTATGGAGGGCCGCGATGCCCCGTCCAGTGATTTTGATTATGTGATGATATAACATACAAGCTTAAAGTGATAGTGATTATGATATATGTACAAGTCGTTAGGCTTATCAGCGGTCTTCGCGACGGTAGCGTTCGCGGGTCGCCGTGGGCTGCTGACTTCTAGCAGGCCAGTCTCGAGCGCCTGCCGCGGGCTGTCTGCGTGCCCGGCTTGCAAGACAAGTCGGGCGAATATCCGGCGTCGCAGGGAGTCCAGCACCCCCATGGCGGAGTCCAGGGTTTGCGCCGATTTCGGCCGGGCGGCGGTCTTCGCGAAAGCCGGCCTTGAAATCTCTCTTACGGTCGAACTTTTAACCAACCTGCGGTAGCAGCCTTTCGATCGAAGACATCATGGTGTGTGCCACTGGTCAGGCTGGCTTTTTGACGGAAAAAAATAACAACATGAAAGTATAAACCAACTTTATAGATTTTACTCGCTGCTAAAGGGTGGCGCTATTATCACATCCAGTTTGGTATCGGTGGACGCGAGTGATCAGGATTTCAAGGGTAAGTTTCCCAACTGAGTGATTTAGTAACGTTGGCAGCAGCTGTGCATGGACGCCGCCATAGCCGACCTTCAATTTTGTTTCCTTTTATTGTGTATACTTCACGTCATCATGATCACAGCAGAGCGGGTTATTGCCATTTTAGATTCTACAGTATCCTGCCCCCCCCTCCCCCCGGCATTGGCCCTTGTAGAAGCTCGTCAGTGAACGCTCCACGGGATCGGCATCTTAGTAGGACAAGAGGTCAGCAATGGCGGCTGTCATCTTGCGCGTAGTCACCTCTATATTCCTCAGCACTGACACCAGGCATGACGAGTTGATCTCACCTTTTTGCAAATAGCAACAGTGCGCGTGCATAGGTTTGATAGGCGCTGAAGATGTGTGAGCGCCGATATTCGGAACACTCTGAATATTATGACATTTTCCCAGAAGGGGGACTTCACTGGTACTGTATATCTTATTTTTACATGCAACACCCCCCCCCCCGCGCACCAAATAAAATAAATCAATATTTGTGATTTTAAAGGCCAAATATTGACGATTTCAGCGATTTTCTTTAAATGCCAGAACCGCTCAGTTTTCCTTTCACTGCCGGAGAAGCCGATGAGAACACGAGTCAAGATTAACACTTCTTGGCGAACCTAAATGATTTTGTTGGCAAGGCTCCACGGAAGCGTCACCGACAACGTCGAAGACTCGGTGATACTAGCATGAGCGCGTGTCCTTGTTAAAATAAGGGGCTGAACAAGGCCTCCGGATTGTCGCGCGTTAAGGAACAGCTTGGAACTGGATCTAAAGGAATGAAGAGAGCATTTCATTTGAGCAAACCTTCAGTACAAGCTGCGACGAACAGTCTTTGACCATCATCGACGACAGTGTACGCATGAACTTCTGCAGAGAAGCAGCCGAAGACTGGACGAGAACAGCATGAACTCTGTCGAATAAGTTCTCCGCTTTATGCGTCTTACCGATCCGTATGCCAGGATGGGAATGAAGATGCACTTAATTAAGAAGTGTATACGAAATGACATTTTGAACGGGCTCGTTCGGAGCTCACCGGTAACCGTCGACGCATTCATGTCTAAGGCGATGAACACTGAGGGAGCCCGAACCGCCATGCAGAGTCATTATCGTCGAGTCACCCATGTCGACTTCAATACAACCGTCACACCACATCCCCGAATCCACCGCTCTGCGTTAGCTTTCAATCCTTCTGATCAAAGGTATACCACATGAATCTTCTAGTTTCCTCAAATATTTACTGCCCTGTCACCTGTCTATTTGTTCTTTTATTCTTCTCAATGTTTAGCTTTGTTATTTCTATACATTATTTTCATTTTATTACAATATTAGATACATGACAGTGCTAGCGATCTTGGTGATAATAAAAATGACTCATCTGTCTCCGGCTTCGTGGCTGCAATGATGAAGAGTGGCTGCTTAGGCTAGTTTGTTGGTCTTTTCATTAAACTGGTTGGTCATTTCATAAAACAGGACACAAAAGCACACGTTTGTGTCCTGTCCTCCACTCGTCCTCGTCTCTGCTGCGCACGCACAAGCTTTATGAAAGACAGCAATAATATGTTGATTTTGCGGCAAACGTTTTGAAGAAAGGATGTTGTAGGAATGATGAAAAGATTGATAGCGCATTTTATTTCACTCAATTTTATTATAATCAAAACTATTCTCTAAGTGGCTCAGTGGCTTGTGCTCTCGCATTTCAGACGCAACAAGGCTGACAGTCTTACGAGCGAAGAGACTGCGCTTCATGGTACTGTATTTTTTTCATATTTCTCTTGACACAGTGTCTGCAAAAAACACAAAAAACAATCAGGCTGTAACATTTCCAGCCAAATTATGTTCAACGAACATACTCCCAGTGTAATAGGCTACTTTTTCAAGAGTGCACTCAATGCAGAGGTGCATTCACACTGGCATTCGAATCGCAGTCGTCGAAACGGATCTGCTTCTGTTTTGGTCATCAAACGTGCGTGAAATTGTTTAAGCAGCGCGTTCCCAACCGCTTTGCGAATCGCAGTTCAACCGCCAGTGTGAATGCAAAGGAGATAGTAGCTGTGTCGTCCAATTACCCGACTCTGGCATTTCAAGTGCGCACACTTTTAGTACATGGAGGTATAAAGCTTCTGAGGTGACGTCAAGCAACCAGGACTGAAGCCAGAAGTGTGGAGGAACACGCCCACAACGATGACCGAGACCACAGCTGTTTTGGTCCCCCTTCGGTGCCCGGCGGGCATCCGAGGGTGACCAAAACCGCTGTGGTCTTGGTCATCGTTGGGGGCGTGTACCTCCAAACTTCTGGCTTCAGCCTCGGTGACGTCATGTCGCCTCCAGAAGCCTCCTACCTCCATGGTTTAGCATTGATTGTTCACAAGGCCTGCCAACTAATGTTGCTTGAAGGGACTTTCTTAAAGGGTCTAATGACAATTCCTGGGTGAATCAGCAGGGGATGTTAGTGCAAACCAACAACATTCACACGTCAATGCCGCCGGCTATGTAGACATCATTATTTTTTCTTACAGAGATTGCTTGTATATCACGGGTCACGAATTAATATTTCCTTCGCAACTTGATGGTGTTACAAATATAACTTCGACGAATTTAAATGACCATGAACCAAGTTCTCCTATTGATTTTTAAGAGACACTCACGAGTTAGCAATGCAGCAATTCAAACTTTTGTTTTCTGGTCATATCTAAGAAACTTCATCTTGTTTTCTCGGGATGATCGAACACAAATACCTACACTTGACCAGATTGCCGGCACTACCTTGTTCCGAACGTGTCACATGCGCGAGAATAAATGTTGATAATAACTCGCAGCCGTACCACTTTTGTGTGAACGCAGCACGCTCTTTGTTTGCTCAAAGTCAGCTTAGGCTAAAAGAAAAAGATGTCTTAATGTCATCTCGTCACTCATGGGTGTTTAAACTTTATCAATAAAAAACACGTTTAGCTTATCGCAATATGCTTTATTTGTGTTAAAAAAAAGCATTACTTTTAAAGCATGAAATGACTTTTTACCAGAATCCTGCAATCACAAATGTGCGTCTGTCTCTAAGTTCGGCCGTTCATTTCCCGCTGAATTTAGCAGGGAAACTAAATTGGGGTGTAGATCGCATGATGTCACTGGATGTCATGTGACCTGACGCTAAGTGACCTTTAAAGGGATACTTCAACGAAATTTGAAATATTCCCGTCGTGTTCAAAAATAGGTTGAATATGATACACAATATCCGTAAATGACAATCGCCCGTTTGTATTTTGATCCTGGTGGCTGTATTTTTCGTTATAAACGGCCCACTCTGGCAAGCGCTCGGAGAAGGCCACAGCGCAATCGTGACGTAAATCGTCTCAAACGAGCAAAGCTACGGCGAGGCTGACGTCGAGAGGATGGCCTAGTCGGTCCAGCCACCGAAGCGGCTGCTTTTGTACGAATTTTGAGTGACGGGTTAATCTTCTATAATCTTGTAGGGGGACAATAGCGACTTCTGCGACACACAAAAAGGATTCTCGGAAAGAGGGGAGTTCCTCCTTCCCCCTTCTCTCGTCGTGGCCGGAGGCGAGACGATATCCGTCACTAGCTCTCAAGGTTCCTAGATGAGCATTACAAACGAGGCGTTAGCGACATCCACCAGGTGCTCTTTGCTAATCGTTTAATTCGTTTTAAAATTCCTTTTCGAGACTTTTTTAACAAGATATTGGTATGTTCTATGTGATACTGGTCTTTTCAACACATATAGACCAAAAAATGAGCGCCGAAATTTCGTTGTAGCATCCCTTTAAAACAACTAAGTCACCCCCAAATCTGCGGGAAAAATGACGACACGTGTCACCACGTCACGGGAGCACTACAGAATTTCATTTCCGGTTTAAATTTGTGGGAAATGTATTTAACGTGACATGAAAACATTCCGTTTCATCACTACATTTAGAATGCAAGTTTACGTCACATGACCTTAGGTTACGTAAAACATCAATTCAATTTCCTAACTAAACCTAGCGTGTAAAATTGAATACTCGTGGATTTAGTTGCCCCTCTACATTTAACGGCAAAATTGACGCCACGTGACCTATGCCCTCGGTTTCCCGCTCAGTATACGAAAATAATATTGAAACAAATATTTTTTCCCTATCCAAAACAAGTTTGATGTCTTGTGTGTTATTTTTGATTCAAAAATGGCATTACTTTTAAACTTTAAATGATTGCGCCTTAAATACCGAAGTTCATGCATCGTTTAATACTTCAAATTTTGAAGTTTGGTATTTTTGCATTTTTTGTGTTTTGTTTCTCTAAGTACATCAGCCTCTCAAAATTGACACTAAAGAAAATATCTAAGTTTCCTTGTTAAGCCATGCTAATTCTTATTATAGAACTAGAAAAATGACTAGTCTTACTTCATCCAAACCTCAAAATACATCAGGCAGAATGTAGCGACCTCATCACGTATTCCTCTATATGTATATGTCAACCCACGCATTATTTGATTATATTATTCTATATTTTAGGTGGTTATAAGGAGTAATTCAATTTAAGTGTAAACACATAAAGATATGGTGAAGCTCAGAAAATAATTGATATGTGATGTACTGGATTAGAGACAAGCAAGAGGGTTTATATAAAAGCTGGTATCTTTATATACCGGACTCACCTCCTAAGACACGGCTCCGAAATACCTCCTGTTGTATTTGTTCTCACAATGCTATCATCATAATATCGAACTTCCTGTATAGTGTTTTGTGATTGATAGGTTTACATGTACACTACGTACACATGAGCTGAAGTGATGAAAATAGTCCGTCATGAACTAGCACGAAGCCAGACACGAGGAGACAGACACGAGACAGAGGCACGAGACAGAACTAGCTCCGACACCAGACATGAACTAGCAGGAAACAAGAAACCTTTGTACGCAAGCTGGCGTACGACACGTCTACGTCAGACACACATTTTAATATGCTGCTACCATCTGGAATCCCCATCAAATTCACCTAACTAACAATCTCGAAAGCAGTTCAAGACAGGACTGCCCGTTACATCTTGTCTGTCTATGATCCATCGTTTAGTGTTCCCGCCTTGAAAAGCCAAGTAACCATGAACGGTAGACTCAGGCGCGAACGAGTTGGTAGTGGTTAAACTTTGACTAAAAAACCTGAGACGGGGACGGGAAGGGACGCACAAACACAAAGTCGCAATTGTGTTTGTCCGTCCCTTCTCGTCCAAGCCTCGGGGTTTAAGTCAAAAGTTTAACCAACCAACCATGTTCTCTTTGTAGCTCCACAGGAAAGTCTGTCACCTCTGCTTTTTTTTATACAATCGACTACCACATCCCATAACTTAAAAAATAAGTTGCTACCACCCCTGACAGAACATCTTCGCGCCTTAGTAACACATGTGCCATCAAGCGTAATTCAGGCTTTACGAAGACATTTAAGCGAATATTCCTTCCTCAGGCCATGAGCGACTGGAACCACCTCCTATCATTCATACTCACCGCTCTGGACCCGAATTATCCCAGGCAGCACACAGTATTGTCGCGATATTCGCCTCGGGTCGGGAAAGTCGTGCTAATACTGCCGATATTTCAGTTGTATCGGAAAAGTCGTGCCGTTACCAATTTGATACTGCCAATGTCGACGGAATATCACGTATATCGCGCAGACGGAATCCTGATCTATATGGTACACGAACCCCGTTTTTCTCTGACTATCGTTTCTGAATCGGCAATAACTGCGCAATATTGGGCATTTTCGGCCGATTCGAAAATGATATTGAAAGAATGCCGGTACCTTTTCGACACTGCCGATGTTCACGGAATATCTGTTATATTACGTCGACGCAATCCTGATATTCATGTTATACAAACCGCGTTTTTCCCTGAATGGCGCTTCGGAATCGGCAATAACTGTGCAGTATTAGGCATTTTCGGCCGATTCGAAAACGATATTGAAAGAAAATGGCCTCCATTTTCGGCCATAATTTAGGAGATCTCTTTTATTTCAGCGATCAGTTATAGATTTACAACAGAAATTTACATACACCGGAAATATGCGAGAGTGTTAAATCACGCACCAATTTGTCTAAACGAAAATTGCTATATTCGATTTCAGACAAGTTAGAACAGGCAATTTAGTTAGTGATGAAAATATGACTATGACATTTTCGCCATGTCACCACACTCTAAAAAAAGGAGGAAAAAGATAGCAACGGCGCGTCTTCCTCCCTTCAACTGACGCGCCCCCATGCGGACACGAGAAGAAGGGAGGAACGCGACGTTTTTTCCCTTCTCGAAGCAGACGGGAGAAAGTTTCCGTCTTCCCGCCTCATCTTCTTTTGGTTTCGTTTTTCGAGCACGTCGTGCGCATTGTTTAATAAATATTGTTGTGTTGATTGAGCTTCAGCGGCAGCGAAGGCCGGCTGTAATTGCGTCTCCTAGTCCAAACGTGCAGAACATTTCGGTTGCATTGACGTTTTTACCATTAATTTTATCAAATTTTATCAATTTTATTTTATCAACACAAAAAAATAATACTGCAATAGATATATTGGCTACGACGTGCCGTACCGCAGAGAAAACATGCCTTGGAATTGCAGTGGAGCTGCTTGATTTGGTGGCTTTCAAATAATTACGTCATGAGCGCTTACTTTTTACTAAGAGATTCATCCCCTGAGCCGTTTAAAATACACTCAGAGGCATGGCATTACTGAGAAAAAATCAACAAACTGGAAATATTACTTATTGCTTAAGTGGTCACTGAGAAAATCCGTCCCTTCAAAACGACCAGTATAAAAGGCGGAAACGCAGAGCTCAGGAGTAGTGATCGGGTAAGTGTGCTGTTGTATTGATGTTCGTATGTGTCGTGTATGTGAATGCGCTCAATGTATATGTTCAGCTGATGCTTGAAGTATCCGTAGTGTATCTACATGTGTGTACAATGAAGGTGGTGCCCTAAGCTGCAAGGTTGCTGAAGCGCCATTGTAGCATGAGCAAATAAAAATATATTTTTTGCAACACATGTGGGCGGTATCTAGCGCCGACGCTCCAAGTACTCTATAGATATACGTGCATTATCCGGCGGGTGCTCAGACGACACTGTCAGTACTGGATTGACACAGCGATGTCCGGCGTATGCTCAGCCGACGTTGCTAGTACGCCATAGATATACGCGATGTCCGGCGGGTACTCAGCCGACGCTGGCAGTACTCCAGTGATATTGTGCTGGTACTGCCCCGCTTTTGAAACGATATTGTCTAGACATCGTGTGGACGGGAAAAACCGCATATTTGGAGTATTCGCCAAAAATATTGTGTTGATACTCCCCGAATATTCTTGTGCCGTTTAGGATGTTCTATCTTGCATTAAACTTCATTTTTCGTCTTACAAGTTGTATTGTTTGTGTAATTCTGAGCAGTCTTGAGTGTGTAAAGTTTTTGGAGCCCTTTTGTGATTTCATGTATTCGAGTTTCTTTATTGTATAAATCTTGAATACCCCCCTTTTCATGTAATGCCCTTCACGGGCCTTAAGGTGTAAATAAATTAAATTAAATGGAAGAAGAAGGCCTGGGCTCTGGAATCCGCGTTTCGTAGTTTGCCAGGTATTCCCACGAAGGAGAAACCTCCGGACGTAGCTGCGTGATGTCAGCCGGGGAGGCGCTTCCTCCACTCCGATGCCGAGTCACTGTCGGAGTCAAAGAGTGTTTGTACCGTCTGAGAATTTCCTCTGAGAAGTGACCACCTCGCCTCAGAAATGTGCCGTGTTGCGATCACTTAACGCGGAAGATGCGGGGAGGAGTGCCGGATTTTTTCTCGTGTAAATAGAGCATTACCTGGGGTACACAACATATAGTACACGGACAAAGCAGGTGAGCAAGATACACTCATTCTATAGATTACGTTGAACACGCCCGCCCACAGCTCTTGCCCTGACACACGGTAGACTGGGGAGAAGCACAAGCTAGACAAGGTGTGCTATCGTTTAACCGAGGGCCCCGCGTGCCCTGCATCAGACTCGTAGTCGCAGTGTCACCATACCGCCGTCGGTCTGGCAGCATCAGAGGGTCCTAGCTCGTGCTCCAATCAGCAAGCGACTGCTCAGGGCTATTTTGGCGCAGCCGATTCTCTCAAGTGATGGACTGCTTATGTACCACGCACACTTTCAGCGTCGCCTTGATGTGGGCCTCGTGGAGCCACCTTTGGGCCTCTTGGGCAGGTATATCCTTCTGCACCTCAAACTCCCATTTTGCTACCGTCGACAATTGCACGGGGTCGAAAAAAATGAAAGACGTTTACAAATCTCTGTAATGCAAAATTAGAGCACAGCCCTGGAGGAGGAGGAGGGAAGAGTACAGATGAGAGGTATGCCTCTCCTTCTCCTCCGTACCCTCCCCCCGTTCTCTCCCCCTCCTCCTAGCCTCCCTCCTTCCCTCTTTCTTCTCCTCCTCTCACATGCGTCTTCTAATCTTCCCTCCTCCTCCATCTCGTTCCCCTCCTCTTCCTTTCCTCCTCCTCTCCCCCAGCCGCTGAGTTTTTTCATGGGTGACGTGACGGCGTCTTCTAATCTCCCTCCTCCTCCATCTCGTTCCCTCCTCTTCCTTTCCTCCTCCTCTCCCCCAGCCGCTGAGTTTTTTCATGGGTGACGTGACGCAAAGCCGTGACGCAACTTTCCCCGCTACATTTAGCAGAAAAACTGAATTGGTGTTGAGGTCACATTACGTAAATTTCCCCGCTAAATTTACCAGGGAAACTTAACCCCCTAAAGTTGACGGGGAAATCCTTCTGCTAAATTTAGTGGGAAAATTTCCCGCTCAAGCTAGTGGGAAATTTTTTTAGCTAAATTTAGCGGGGAAGTTTTTTCACTAACTTTAGCAGGATAATTTTTGCGCTAAATTTAGTGAAAAACTTTCCCCGCTAAGTTTGGCGGGAAAAGTTTCCCGCTTTTTGGCGGAGAAATGTCCCATAATGCAACGCGCGTGGTTACACCGACGCCGACGCAGCTCAAGCCGGAAACGGGCGCTTAAATGCTGCGCTCTCTAAAAAAGAAACTTAATTACGTTTGAGTGGATTTAGGTGCTTGCGACCAGAGTGTCGAACCGGAACCGAACCGAACCGAAAACCGGAACTGAACCGTTATTTTTTGCCGAACCGGAACTGAACCGAACCGAAATCTTCGCCGCCATCTTGGAACTGAACCGGAACTGAACCGGAAAAAAATATAACGGTAACCGGTTCAAAACGGTTCGACGGTAATATTTTTATTACAAAATGAGTATTTCCAGAAGTAAAAATTGACAGCTGTATTTCTATATGGCGATCAAATTGTCATATACTGAATTGCAATGGATGAAAAATTGTGGGTTTTCATGGCGCTTTTGCATTGGCACTACGATTAATCATGTGTCACGTGGTCACGTGACGTCATAGTGTCAAGATATGCTATCAAATAAAGCCACGTCAAGTGGCCTTGTGACGTAGTCGCGTGACTCACCGCGTCCAGTCGGCTTAAATTGAGTACGTCATTATAGTCCGTTGCACCGAAGAAGGTAGGGCGAGGAAAGGAACGCCGGGGAGGAAGAAGCAGGCGGAACGCTGGAGGGAGGAGGAGGTTTCCCCCTTCTTCTCCAGCGTTCCGTCTGCTTCTTCCTCCCCGGCCTTCTTTTCCTTCGCCCATACCTTCTTGAGTTGCAGCGAAATATAGATGTATTAGCGTTGTTGACATCGTGACATCACATGCCATCACGACTTCTCACGGCGATTTACGTGACATCGTGACGTACTCGATTGTCATAAGCCCGAGTCGAGTGCTCGGGTTCTTGGTGGTTAGCATCGCCAAACATTCCTGTTGGCTTTTGTTCAATCAAAGATGAGAATAGCCAAACTCTAACACTGGCGGTATACAATTAGCATCAGATAACATCGCCGCTTGTTCTAATAGTGGGTTGAGGAGGGAAAAGCTATTTCTTTCCTTCATTTTTTCTGTGTATGTCACTGAGAGGAGAGAAAAACTGTGTTTTTGAAAGGTATCAATGTCAGGGATTAGGTCTTAGTGGTATTTACTGAAAGTACAAAAATTGTTGCATGAACCATTTCACATGTACAAGTCGTTGAGGCAGCCAAACATGTTTTCGTTGTTGCTGAACTGTCTCATGAAAGTTGTCCCCGAAAATAGAAGGATTGAAGGGACTAAATGTGGCTTATTAATCTGACGATAAATAAAACTACAAGTGTGTACAGCAGGGATACCTAAAACGAAATATTCTAGTGGCCTTAGAGGCAGCCACTCAAATTCTCACAGTCTTTTTTGTTTGTTTTTTATTCTTCACTGTTTTTTTTTTTTTGCAAAAAATAAAAAAGAAAATGGAGGATTACTGTTAACAAATGACACCAATATAATCGTCGAATCGGCACCCCCGGCAAAACGGACGAGGGAGTCCCTCAGAAATCGAAAGTATTCTTTGGAAAAGCATCGTAAAATGAAAGGAGGGGGGGGGGGGCGGCGGGGGTTAAAACATACTCCGTTGTAAAGGTTCCTCTTCTCCGCATCTCGGACGCAGACAAGACAGCGTGATCCCGCAAAGCTACTTCGTTTGCAAAATCGCTCCTGCCAGAAAGCGGGTTTTCATGTTGCCAGTCACTCGCGTCGTTCCTCACGACGCTGCACGAAGAAATAATAATTTCTGTTTTGTGAATATATGAGTTGCACTGAGCGCGAACCTTCTGCAGCGGGCATTGTACACCACGGGATTTGATTTTGTGAGCTAAAAGAAATTTCTAACCCCCAGGACATAGTGCGATGATGTCGCGTACAAACCATGTTAAACAGTTCAGTTTACTGGTTAAATGGGATGTTCTCAACATAATACTCGGTTTCACTTTAAAGGTCGGTTCTCACATGCAGCGAAGCGCTGATGTAGCGCTCCTCACGTGCCGTCAGCTACTTATCGTCTGCCATGAGCGACAGTTTTGACGGTGCGATACAAAGCTGGTGAACGCTGCCGTCAGCACGCGCTTAGCGCGAGAGAAGCGCTACGCTTGTAGCGCTCCGCTTCATGTGTGAACAGGCCTTAGGTGTGAGCGTAGCAGTAGCTAAAAGAGCACGCTCCGGGCTTTCATCAGTCTTGCCAAGCACGAGCGCTCCTGCAGTGCGAGCACTGGTCAGGACCACCTGCTTGCGCTTGTAGCATCGGCTGCGTCTGGACTTGAAGGGGCCCTGCAAAGCGTTTCTGGCCATTTCTTAATTTGCGTAGCGTTCGCTCTAACCAGTGGGTGTGACTCTAGCAACACATTAAACATAAAATAAAGAAAAAAATCCGACGTATTTTGAACATAATTGTTGAAATAGGTTCAGAGTATTCAGCACAATTTCTTTTGTTGATGACGTCCTTGGTCTGAACCAATAGAGAACCGAAACAAGAGCGTGCAACAACCATGCGCGATCTTCCTAAGCGTTGAAAATTAACATCCAGTTATGAAGATGTGAACGCCCCACCAATTTACGGGTGTCACAAGCAAAATTTTGAGTGAGATTCACGTGCTTGAAGGGGTCAGAAGGGGTCACTTGCGGCTATTCAGCCATAAAGCCCCTCTATCCTGGGAAAAGTGGCGCCATACATTGTTGTGGAAATGCTCGAGACACGTGCCGTGCGCCACTTCCGGGAAGAGCATGTCGTCCTAAATCTAGCTCAGTGCTGCGCTGTTCCGCCATCATCTTCCCCAGGATGCACGTAGCATGTGCCTCGTGCATCGACGCACCTTGCGCAACTTTTAAAACATGAAGGGGCTTTATTCATCCAGTCCTTCCTCTAAAATGTTATGTCGCTATTATATGGCGCTCTAGACCAATGTGCTTACTGAACGCTCGTGTATGGCACTGATAGGCACGCTTTTCGAAGCAGCATTTGGTTTTATTCGTCCCTTTGCAATGCCCCTTTAAGCTGAAACAAAGTGTAGCAAAATATATGTCCAAATTGTAAAGTTGTGCAGTATATACACGTTTGCAAGTCCAGTCTCAGGGCGCCGCCATCTTCCTCAGTGGGCTGCGTCTTGGCGCGGCCATAATTCGATTACGAAGCCTTAGCAAGGCTTCGTAATCGGATTATGACTCGTCCAAGCGCACCCCAGCCAAGCAAGATGGCAGCGCCCTGAAGCCGGACTTGCAAATGTGTATAGTAGTTCGCGATGATATGCGGCAGCCTAATAAAATGTTAGAGCGCGCATGACTGATAAAGCACAGTGTTGCAAAAAGAGGCCGCACTACAAGTGCACGTAAAACCAAATATAACTTTAGCCTCCCGAGACAGTATTCTGCGAAGTTTCGAGCTCGTGCAGTCCGATATTCAAATGTGATTTAAATTAGAAATATATTGTATGTTCTTAGCGATATTTAGATGTAATTAGAAGCATCATTGCACGCATCTCTATTAGAAAAATAAGGACGATAACCAACCAAGTCCTGAACAGTTAGGAATCCGACGTTTCAAAGTCGGTTCGGTATTTTCATCAGAGGCGACTATTTGCACGTGGAGAGCTGCAGCTTCTTTTCCATCTACGGTGGGTCGTTTGCTTCCTTCACTTTTAATGCGAAAGCATTAACTGTCCCATGGAACAAACCGACGTCATCAGCTTTGAAGCCGCGCCAAACGGCGCCTCCCACCGTCCCAATGTCACGTTTAGCAGGAACCTGATGGATAGGTTCCCATTGGCTATAGCGACGAACTAAGGGAGCAGAAGAAGGGCATTCATGATTTCGCCTTCACAACTCATAACAAGCGCTATAGGTGTCCTCGGATTTTTTTGTTCTTCAAGTGCCCTAGTCCGTTGACATACACCGATGGTTAAGTGGCTGTCGACTTATTGAGCCCGACCTATTGAAACGTCTGGCTCATAAATCTTCATGACTTGGTTGGTGAAGGTATGTATTTCTCAAATTTTGACCCAGCCAGACGGAGTTCTGTCAAACGTGTTTACGTTTAAAACCTGCATTTCAATATGTTTATTTTCGCAGTAAGGCGTCCTGTAAGGGATTATTTAGAAGAATACCATTTATTATCTCTCTTTCTGCACATTTCGTGTGTTTGCCTTCAGATCTGTGATATGAGCACACAGTCCTTTTTGTCGTAGCCCACGACCCGGTGTTTCACACTGCCAAACTGCGAACAGAAAAGCGTGTTCCGCAGACTCAACAGATGGCGTATTCTCGAGTAGCATACTTCCATGTCAGTCTCAAGCGGCTATGTGAACTTCATACAGTCAAAATTATTAATGACAATAAAAAATACTTTATTGCTGCCTGAAGACTTGACAACATAAATGAAGGGCCGATCACCCTAAAGATATACATCATAGGTAAATGCACCCCGGAAGTATCTGATATATGCTCTGCAAATTTTTTCCGGCTTTTTTGTCCTCGATAGAAGTGATTTGGGAGAACCTTAAAAACATTTGTTTAAGGCTTAAACAAATGTTTTATTATGAAGCTGATATAAATAACATAAATCTTCCTGACGCATACTCAACTTCTCAAAGATATAGAAGTCTGTTTCTCCTTTTATGTGATGAACAAAAATTGTATGTGTCTGTGGGCTGGACGAAAACATAGTACACAGTGGAGCGTGGCAGAACTATGACGATTGCGCACGCAGACCGTCAGAAAGTGACCAATTAAGTACCTGTAATATCGAGCAGAGTATGAAATACTACTTTGTTCTATTTAACAAAAAATATAAAAATAGCAAGGGTAATGTTTATTTGAAAATTGAATTGACCGATATCTTGACAAGAATAAACCTCAAACCAAGCAATGTCAAAATTGTTCTTTTCGGTACGCGATATTTTAGGCCAGATCCGATCTGAGTACAAAGGTCCCTCTTTTTTGCATGATTGTTTGCATGCATAACGGTCCTGAGTGTAAAGAATATTAGTCAGAAAAGTAAGCGTTGTTATTGCGGTTCAGTGTTTCTATAAAAGGGAGACTGAAATGCCAAGACAGTTTTAGGACAGACCCTGCCCTAAAACTGTTTTGGCATTTTGAAAATATTAATGCTTTAAGCTCAGTTGAGTCGTTACCATATATATTGTAAAACGTATTTTGTAAACTAGATTTCAGAGTATATATGGCGAGAATGTGCTCATTTCATGATGTTATGCACTGTAATTAATTCCTAAGTTCAAGAGGCACAGCAGGAGTCTACTTTTAATACTGCCGCGCAAAGTTTTAGCATTCACGGGTATTTTAGGCGATCTCCAAACTAATAACCTTTTGCTTCAAGTAAAATATATGCGACTGAGGTAAAAAAAATAGATGCTGAGTCATATATGTTAATCTAGCTTTCTTTTACTGTTTCATTCAAATTAAATAACGCAATTTATTTTTCTACCTGAAAATAAAAGTGGATTCTAGCGAATGATAAAAAGCTAGATACTCGTTTCACTGTTGAAATAGTGCCTATTACCAAAGAAACGCGGAAAATATATTCTCAGTTTTGCAGGTTCAAACCTGGTTCGAACCGGTTCAAACCGGTTCGAACCGTTATTTTTTGCTCCCCGGAACTGAACCGGAGCTGAACCGAAATCTGTGAACCTGAACCGGAACCGAACCGATAAAATTTCGGTTCGACACCCTGCTTGTGACAAAAGATCCGCAATCAATGTCAAGTGGGTATAATTAGATAATTTCTGGACCAGTCGGTGTTCGCTCATACGACAATGGCGCTCGTCATAGGTTACTTTCCCAGACTTAGAGGAGAACCAGCCCAGGTCAGGCTGGACGGCCTTGTTTGCGACTGCCTTGTGGTAGGCTAGAGCCCGGCGCCCGACCTCTCTCCGCCAACGCTTTATCTGGGCTCGTGTATCTGCTGCAACACACGCCATTAAACTAGTAAATGTTGTTGTTGACACTACTTCTACGTCGCACAGCTCTCTCGACACGGTAAAAACCAGGTCATATACACATATGCTGGCGTTTAATCAAGACTGGAAACAGAGCCGATGCATCGCTGACTTGAACGTAACTTAGCACTTATGCGGCACTCTATCGGCGTTTTTCCAGCGCAAACTAATTGCTTTGAGGTAGCACTGTAGCGTATGTCTGAACAGGCCTTAAACTTGTAACTGACATTCAACACCCCATAGTGTGTGGTTGCTTTCACGGCTGCTTGGTGGAGGTGGACGGGATGAATTGGCAGATAGCTATCGGTAATTAATAGCGTGACGCCCAAGTACTTGGAGGAGTTAAGTATTGGGATCAGGTTCTCACAGACTCGAAGAGTGCCAAGTGTTGTCTTTTTTAGAGTTGCAAATAACGCAGTTGCTGACTCGTTTGTGTTAAATTTCAAGCCAAGCTCTCTAGCTTGCTTAGTGTGCCGGTCTAGCAATTTGTGCACGTCACCCATCGATGCCTCATTTAGAAGCACGTCGTAGGGGTACGTCAGTCCCGGCAATACCCACTATCGCCATCTCCATACTCCAAGCGGAGTTGCGGGTAGCCAAGAAAAGGTAGCTTTTATGTGTCTAATATTTTTAATAATAAAAAAAACCTCAAAACTACTTCTGCAAGAGTACCAAAATTCACGTGAATAGCTGCCAGCGAATTGAGATGGCATGGTAGTGTCCTTTTTCACGTGGAACGTTTTATATCTCACGCGTTTTCCTAAGACCTGGAAAACATTAATCACAAGATGACTATTATTATAACGAACCCACAATTAAATGTTTCTATTCACGCTCTATAACTTTTATACTGAATGGTTTGCGCCGAAGAATTTATTTCAAGAGGTTGTGTACTAAATGTGAGTTAAATACCCAGATTGGCCCATGGCAAAACTATATTGACTTGTTTAAGGGGACTGAGAACAAAACTGGCTGGTTTGACACACCACCTCTTGTTAAGTCTTGGTACGAGTTAGCTGAAACAACCTGTATACTGCGCTAATTACGGTAGGTTGCATGTAGTTGCGAATATACTGAAGTTTAGAGCCCTTTTTTCACCAGAACTGTTGTGCCGGACCTCCAGTCACGAAGAATGGCTCCTGTTCTAGAGACAAATCTTATTGCAACCATCCACAACTCATCCCTGGAATCTTTCCAGAGGGCTTTGATGGCGGTTGCTGGTTTTTCATAAAATCACTGGTAGGTGTTTCTCGTGATGTGAGACCCTGGCTGATCGTCTGATAGGGGCGTTTTACTAAATCGTATTGGTGCCTCCTACAACGATAGCTACTAACGATACGCAAAGGTGACGCACAGTACCGGGTGTTGTGAGCAGAGTTACTGGAACGAACTTCGTCAGCACGCACTTTCCTGGGAGCAGAGATGCTGAACTGCTCCCGTAAGCGATATCACCTCTGCCAGGTGCTATGTAAGGGTTTATTTCAGTCTCTTCGTTAACAGCCACGTGTCCTCGTCTAAGGAGGTTAGCCTCTAATCTCCTCCGCTCTGAGTTTCTAGATAAAACCGAAACTTTCTGCGCGCGTATTTTTTGTTTGTTTTTTGGTTGCATTGGTGTATTTTATTGTTTCTTAGGAACCCTGAGCCAATTTTTTCTTGTCAAGCTTTCTTTAGTTCGTTTCTGCATATGGTACATGTGCCACTGTATTAAAAGTACTTCCGTAAGTCTCCCATGGAGCTCCTGACGTTCCCATGAAGCTTCTGTCGTCGCCTGATGGCGGCTTGTACACCCCGTACAGGCAATGCTTTTTCTGTCGTCGCCCAACATAGTGTTTCACCGAACTTCGTCAGAATAGTCGCTTTAGTCCTTCCAGATATTTCTCTTGGGCAGCCCCTTATTTTCATGCTCTTTGGAATACTTCTACGACCGTCTTCTACGAGTCAATCGCGAAAGTCGGTGCCGTTTGTTAGATTAGCCTCGTGCATTGGTATTTTCGACGTTGTATTTGAGGCCTCTAAATCTTTAAAAATTTTTCGGCTTGATCAGGTTGTACATACAATCCATGTTGGACGGTGAGTAAATTTTCTTAACGATAATTTGTGGTTAAAACCTTGGGTGCCAAAAGCAGAACCCGCTGAAGTCGACTGCAGTGATTTTGAAGGTACAAACAACTGAATACTAAAAACGCACATTCCATCAACTCTGCACCTCCTCCAACCATACAAACAAGCCAAAAAGGAGTTGCCCTCACTTCTACGTCATGTACATGCCCCCCGCAGATTTTCCCATCCCTCTCATCGTGACTGAAATGAATGCTGTCTCTTTCAACCCTGCTTCCAGTTGCGTAGGAGAATAGTTTGAGGATCGAAAGGAATCTTTGGTCAGCAGGGTAACAATGCCCCACCATCTCCTTCACCCTGGCGCCCTTAGAAGTAAAAAACAAAAACAAAAAAAATGCGCTCAGATTTGTATTTTTTTTTTTTGGGGGGGGGGGGAGTAGAGTATTTTTTTAAGAAATGTAACGAAATACATTTCACCCTGCTTGTATCGCGATACAAAGAAGCGTCCAAAATGTATTCGATACAGGAATGCATATACTGGCGAAAAAAATGTATCACGATACACAAATACAGATACGAAATGTATTTCTGAAATACTATCGCGATACATTTGTAACGCGATACTGCCCAACCCTGCACATATTGCATGTATTAATATATACTGGGTGTTCATTTTTAATTCGAACAGATTTATTACAAAAAATCCGTAAAAGATGCACTCGATAGCGTAAGTTTGTGCAGGTGAAGTTATACGGCAGGGGACATATTATATAGGGCTAATTGTAACGATCAGCTGGCTAATTAATTAAGAATTTGTTAATTAACTTTTTTAATTATGAAAAATAGACATATGGTTCCAATTGAAACTTCGCACAGCGTCATCGAAAACCACTCAAATCAGTCATTTTCAGAAAGACTTTGAGCGCGTAAGAAGCGGAGTAGTGCACTAAAGTTACGACTCGTGGAGCAGGTACAAGGCTGGGGCTAGATAAGAGACGGAAAAATCGCGCGGACACCTTACCGCAACCGCTAGCTTTGTACCTGCTCCACGAGTGGTAACTTTAGTGCACTACTAACAGCTTCTCACGCGCTCAAAAACTTCCTGAAAATGACTAATTTAGTCCTTTCGATGACGCTGAGCAAGTTTCTAATTAGAACCATATGTCTATTTTCATAAATCAAAAAGTTAATTATCGAATATTAGTTAATTAGCCAACTGATCGTTACGATTAGCTCCCTATAATATGTCTCCCTGGCCGTATAACTCACCTCCACAAGCAGCATAAGTGTAACTTTCGCGGCTTTTTTTTTAAATAAATCGTTTCTGAATTAAAAATGAAAACCCGCTATATATATATCCCCTCTCCCCTGTCTTCCGCGACGTGCGGCGCCCGAGGGGAGGCGGGGTGACCGTCGCGGAGAGCGGACGCCCACATCGGCTTAGCCTTACGGGCAATTAGTACCGAAGATGTCGTTCCAGAGCCTGTGCCGTCCGTTTATGACCTATTGTACCCACCGCAGTGTCGGAAGTCTCATATACGCCTCTTTAGCTTTGAAACCCGCCGCCCCACCGTGGGGAGCGCGCTCAAACCAAACATTTTTTTTTTATATGTTTGTTTTTTTTATGTTTTTTTTAGTTTTATTTGATTTTTCCTGACGTCACGTCCTTCTCGCCCCAATGGCCGCCTACTGCTCTGCGCAGTCTGATGCCCTCACATGTATGATCTCCTGACGAAGACGAGCCTCTCGGCGAAACTGTCGTAATACATACAATAAACTCTTAGCATAGCAACTCCGCAAGTACGGATCTCTGACTTATTACATTTTCCCGGTCCATTGTTCTCAAACTACTCTTGCCTCACATATATATATATATATATATATATATATATATATATATATATATATATATATATATATATATATATGCGAAATATTAATGGATTGAACAAAAGAAGGAAAGGTTTATTTGCGCTTTGAGAGGAGGTCTATATATATATACTATATTACTTATTTCCAATAGACAACAGGATGTTAGTCCGGCCCCAATTGGCGCCTGGTGTCGCCATTGTAGATGAGAACTTTAGCAGCTGAAGTACTACTGCTAGTCTGTGATCTTTAAAATGCATCCGTACCGCCCGCCGGTACGATGCTCATCCAGATTGAAAAGGGCAGATGTGGGACTCGAACCTATGATCGCTGGAGTCTGCAGTGGAAACAATCATCCACTTGCTCCTTACCTGGGTCTCTTAACACACCCAGAAACCGATTCTCTACAATAGATGCACTGAGTGACCCTTTAGTTGTCACTAATTAGCAGGTATGTTTACTCACACAAGTTATCATGACAACTTTTTTTTATCCAAGAATTCTCTAGCCCTTTTATATTTTGCAAGAGATTGTGAATCCTTCATTATCTTGGTTTTCTGTTAACGTTCCATCTTATTTTGGCTCTACAAGTTGACAAATATTTCAACGTACCGCAAGCAATATGCAAATCTTGCCATCGTATCCTAATCCTGTCGATTTGTTTGTAATAAAATTCTGAGCAAATTTCTGTTTATTGTTTATGACATTGTCATTGTTTTTTATTTGTTGCTTGTGTTTAAAAAAAATATTATGGAACTCTTTCGACGCGCCAAAATGCGTCCTACTACAGTATTTTGTGTTACATAATAATAAGAAAAGCAAACTAAGTTATTGCATTCAAGTTCATCAAGTTACCTGAAACTACGCCCCTACTTTTGTCTCGCATTGCGGAGCTTTAGAGAACCTTGTTCTCTAAAATAATATTTTCAGTTGCGGAATCGTTACTCGGGATAGCGCGTCAAGTACGAAACCAAGGCAAGACCAGCAGGCTTCCTAAGTAAGTACAAGTCAAAGAGGGGAAAATGTATCGCGACAATGGGGGACGTGCACGAACGTTTTCTCTTTGCTCACCTTTTTTCTCACAAGCAGAATGTTATGTTACAGAAGACAGTCAAGTTCTTTTCCTAAAGTTAAAATTGTAAGCAGTAAACGGTTTTTTCCCAGAAGAAAGCGTTCCACAGGCTTTTGAAACTTTTCTGTGGCGTTGGTCCGAACAGTGTCGAAAGCCCAGGACGTTTTCTGTTATCTCGCGAGAGCTTCTTATTGCGCAAAAACAGGCTTGCACAACCAGCAAAGTTTATACGCCATTTGATGTGCAAACTTTTCAAGATTGCAGATGATTAATTTCGCAAATCGCACGTTCAAATGTTTTATCTTGTGGATTTAATGCTAAAGTGTATTAAGATCCAGTTATAAAAGACAAGAAAGCGTGTACCAAACTACCCACTGTATGCGCCGAGAAACTGAAGGAAGGAGGAGACGACATCTCGCGGCGACGTCAGAACTCCGAGTTCTAGTTGGAATGGTTAGTGGGTAGACGGAAAGCCATAGCCGCAGCTACATAGAGAAAGTTTGGCCATGAATTGTGATGTATAGGAGGCGAATGAGGAGGCCCAATTGGCCAAAAGCGGGCTTGGCGCGTTCCAGGGCGTCTACGCAATTTCAAATGTGGTCAACCAGAAGTCGAGAAGAAATGCCTTGGCGAAGGTTGCGAGAAACAAAATAATAAGTGCGTCGGAGTAACTCTGGGTGATTAAATAGTTAGTGCACGTGATGTTTCGATCTGGGTCAAGCGAAAAATCATGGTGGAAGCAGGGGCTCAGACCGTAACAGTAACCGATAGGGAAAATTGTTTGGGAACGAAATTTTTTTCGGTAACCGAAACCGGAACGAAATTGTTATTTGAAATTTAAAAAAAAAAACGTAACCGTAACCGTAACCATAACCTTTACCGGTAACCGGTTTTAACTGATATTAACCAAAAAATAAGAATATTAGTTTTTCTCCAGTATGACCTGGAGAAGGGATCTTGAAATGTCGTGGCCATTTGACAGAGTTACTGTGAGTGAGTGGTGCATCTGGTAATGCATCTCCGTTCAATTTAACTTTCAGTTTAAGAATACTTAGAATAAGTGGTCGACCTTATAATAAAAAGTCTCTATTTCTAAATTGCCACAGTTCTACATCCCTGCATGTATTCAGTAAGTGTCGCCTTCAGGGTATTCACTAATAAATTATTTTTCTCATGTGTCCATCCAACTCGGTTCTATCAAAACTTCCGATGTTCCCGACACGCAGTAGCCAGTATAAAGAAGGCGAGATGATTTGACCATCAGCGCACAGCTGTCCGGAGAGGAACACCTGGTATTCATTTGGGTCTGTAAAACGTGTGTCGCGAGTGAAAACTTTTTTAAACAACACAGAAGAGAAAAAAGATGTCACATGTTTGATATTGGTGTTTTGTAGGATATATACAGTCATGTCCTCTTTAATATGTGCTCCGTCAAAATGAATACCCGCTATATGGGCACCATTTTGGGGACCAACTGGGAAAATGCATGCGCTTTTTGTTTCGTCTTTTAGACAACTCACAATATGGACGACTTTTTACGGGAGACGGAGGTGTTCACATTCACAAAACATCGATATATATATATATATATATATATATATATATATATATATATATATATATATATATATATATATATATATATATATATATATATATGCTTGGGCAGAGAGCGGCGGAAGAAACGAGGAAACGTCCGAAGGGTTTCCGAGTCTTTTCTTTTCCTTCTCGTGAAGAGACACGTTTTCAAACCGAGGGGCAGCCGCCGACACTGCCACGCATCTCAGCATGACAAGAGAAAAAGCCAAGGAGAAGGATGCCTCGTCGTCGAACGAGCCAGCGAACTTGGCCGCCGATGACGGAGCCGCCCTCGTCCAACAGACAGGGGATGCCATTTCTGCCTCCTTCGCCTCAACCTCAGAGCTGCCCTCCTTCCAATCGTCGATGCCCGTGCCGGTCTCGCTCCACACGGCCAGCAGTCTCAGCAGTCCCTGTGGCAGAATTCTGACGCGAGCTATTCGAACGTCGGCACGGTGAGCTCGAACATCCACAGACGCGCCAAGAGATCAGCTCGGCATCGCCGGAGCCCTCCCCTGCTGCCGCCTGGGGTATGGCTTCTACGGGAACATTTCTACCAGAGCCACCAATGCGATCCGACTATCTCCGGTGGAGCCCCCACCGCTCATTCCCGGAGCGAGGGTTCGTCAGGCCTAAGCATTCTGCGCGACCTAACTCAGAACACCAGTAGGTTTTCCACGAGAGATGTCCACGGGATCCGGCATCTCCACCCGTATCGGTTCTACTTGGATGTCATGCTCCCCGAACACCAGTACGTTATTTTCAATAGACTGGAACTCTTCCACGTCGTCGCAAGAGAGAACTGGAGGACGGCTCTCCTATCCCAGACGTCCAGGCTCGAGTCCGAGGTTTTCAGAGAGCTCCCCGGCGAGCTACCGAACCAGCCTCGACGTGGACGACTCACGTCTCACGCTCCCGCGAACACCAGCTACCGCCCAGGCACCAAGTCCAAGAGGCGCCTAATCCTTAGTGAGTCCGGCAGCTACCCTGCGGTCTTCGAGACCCACCAGTGCCATCATCGACGGCACGGTCGTCTCCTCGACGCTCCTGGGCGTTTTCCCGATCGAGGACGTTTTCGCACATGCATTTTCCGAGGCTAGCGTCTCGGCCGACCTTGCCCGTGCTTGATCTCGCGCCGAAGAAAACGACCCATTGGATCCGGACTCAGCGGCCACCGCCGCCGAGCGAATCCTGGAGTGGCTCAGCAGGACCGGCAGTGTCATCGAACCCCACGCCGAAGGCGACTCTTTCGACAGGAACGATGGCGAGAAGGAAAACCACACCAACACAAAGGAACACACTACCGGTAAACAAAGCGACGTCGAATACTCTCAGTCGGACCTAGGTAGCGCTGCCTACAAGTCGAAAGCGACGGGACCTCCGCCGCCAGTCCACCCGAGCCAGCAGGCACCTCAAATCTACTGGGCAGTGTTTAGTGAGGCATTTAGATTTCGCGGGCCGCCTGACTTCGGCGCACTTCCCATTCGCTGTATGAAGGCTTCTCGCTTCACGGCCCGCCCGCCTCTCCCTGACCAGGTGCCCACAATCGATGCCGGCGCAACCATCATATTGGTGGCATCATCGAACGCTCCTCACGGGGTCCGTACGTCAACTGCGCCGTACTTACTCCTTACCTCCAGGCACCTCAGTTCCACCTTCCGCTTGCACCAAGCCACCAAAGCAAACCCCTTCCGCTTTAAGCGTCTATTATGAAGTTCGACCTATGACGAGACCGTTTACCATATCACGCTTGGTCCCTCCTCCCATGACCTGACCACATTTAGAGCCGGCCGCCGTTACTACCGTTTTCGCCGTATGCCCTTCGTGGATACGCCCGGTGCCGTTTTACATGCAGCCCTTGGCAACAACCATTGCCAGGGAAATGCGCGCGCGTGGACTCTGGGCTTGGTCTCACATAGACAGCTTCTTGTGCGCCCATCCCGACCCAGACAAGTTGGCGTCCACGGTACGCCTAATCGTAGAGGACTTGCTGTGGTTCGGAATTCCGCTTAAACCTAAGCGACACGAGCAGAGCCCACGTAAGACGCATGGATTTCTTGGGTTGAGGCTCGACACAGCCGATGACACCATTTCGCACACACCAGAACGGCTCCGAGCCATTCCTCGTGTCTTTCGCACGCTGGAGCGCCCGCTTCCCCTCAATGCGCTCTAGGGAGTGGCAGGCTACTTGGCATTTTTCTTCGTCTCAATGGCTCTGAGTTTTTTTTTTTTTTCATTTTCATCCACTGTTTGACAAAGTTTCAGACCAAATTCCTCTTTCACTCAACTGGCTTCCTCTTCTGAGTGTTTGGCCGCCTTTGCCACACTGCCAACCGATCCCCATTCCCCTTGCTACCCAACCGCGCATGGGCAGATGCCTGCAGAATCGGTTATGGCGTAGATGTTGGACACTGTGCGGAGGAAATCATCGGCCCTCTGCCGAGGCCAATATATCTCCGGGATGGACTCGCCCGTGTTCGGGTTGTGCGTGTATCGCCGAGACCGGGACTCCTTCTACACACGGAGAACAGAGCTTTGGCTCTCGCGCTGCGTCGCGGCCATGGACGAGCTTTGTTTTGGGCTATTGCCAGTGCCGTTTTCATCATTTATTTATTTACGGTCATTTATTGAAAACCTCGTAGGAAGCTCTTTGGGCGTTTCCTCGATCCTTCCGCCGCCCTCAGCACGAGTAGGAAAAGATGTCTCGCGCCGAGAGCGCGAGGACTCGATGGCCCGCCGGATCGACATCGCGTGTCAGGCGAGCAACGTCAGGTCGGCGGGGCTCATGACCAACGGTGCCCATTTCATTGACATATCTTTATTAAGAAATAAAAGAGAGACGGCACTGGGCGAGCTATGTCGAAGGGCAGAGCTCGCCCATGGCCGCGGTGAAGCTCGAGTGTCAAAGCTGTGTTGTCCGTGTGTAGAAGAGTACCTTTCTCGCCAATCCGAAAACGGCAGACCTTCGCAGAGGCACATGGACTCGGTCGAGGGCTATGATTGCCTGCTCACAGTCCCCTAGAGCAGACTGCCCTTTTATTTATTCTTTCAACTTGACGTTCTTGTAAGTTCGATGACATTCTCCTCTGATCGAGTTCCGAATGTTCTACGCACCCAAAGTTCTACGCCGAATGTTCCAGAAACCCACGAGGGTACATAAGGGACTCCGCATGGCGAGCGGAGCCAGTCTCGTCCTAGCATACGATCCTGCAATTACGCCGACTTCGACACTCGCGACGCTTTGATGTAACTCTATTACCTTTTTGTTTTCGAGCACAAGTTCACCAGATTGAACGTGTATTTCTTCCTGTTTATTTATTGTTCTTTTGGTCACCGCCCATGACAATATAGAGGTAGAGCGCTACATTTTCAAGCAGTGCCTGACATTATACACTTGTAATGCGTTACGTTTTCGTTACATGCAACACGTGCGTTCAATTTTCGTTACGTTATATCGTATGAATTTACAGAAGCACAACGCTCATTACAAAAAGGAATGTGTCAAATAACACTTTCATAAATCGACTGGTTGTGTCATTGTTTATATATCATGGGAAGGAATGAACTTTTCACAACGTATTTCCATTATCATTTTCATCACAGCGGGCCAATATGCATTTGACCTACTTAAATGCCGTCATTATTTTTTGAATAGACCCAGGATGGCTCTGCGAAACCTGCTTCATCATCCACTTACACTTTTTTTTTGCACGAACTGTGAAAACCCTAGAACTACTCAAATGTATTGAATGGTGTCGAGGTGTTCGGCGAAATGCAAGTAGCAAAGGTTAGCTTCTTCCACTTCAAAGTCCTTTTTCAGCGTCCGTTTTAAAACACCCCAAAAGAATACCGCGTCAACACAAAGAATAAAAGCATAAGAGTTAATGTTTTGGCAACTTTGGAAAGTCTACAATAAATGCTTTCGCATGGTTCAATCTCGCGTGAGTCGAGCCAGTCTTTTACAAGTCTGTGGTGCTGAGAGTGAATTTGAGACAATCAAGTGTTACAGCTCGGTGGTATCGGCATAAGTTTAACTCTTTTTCGGTTTGCAGTTTAGTGGAGGCATATAAGGATATACAAGAAATATGGGGTCTGAGAACAATGAAACTAGCTGATGCCTGATTACATTCTTTTTAGTGCACAAAGCCAAAGAGGCTTGGTCAAACCTTGCTCCTAGAAAGTCCAATGTTTCCGCTACCTCCTTATAAAATCACTCTTAATGTTATGAAATCACATGTGGTATTTGTAACTTCCCCTTGTGGTGCCATATATTATGCCAAGAAGAAAGGCTTGCGACATCTCTAAAAGCGAATGCTGTTCCTGTGCAAAGAATTTCCATCTGGCCGTTAGTTGCTTCACAAAAATATGACCTAAACCAGGTTCTCTATCGTGAATTAGTCGAAACATGTTTGGATCTTCTCAGTGGCTCGAATGGTGACCTACCATATATACGTAGCCAACATTTTGTGAAATGCATTTACTTTTTGACCCTAAGCAATGTGGAATTTGCAGAAGATACATTAGCTATGGCTAACTGAAAATATGGCATTCAGCAACTCTCCTAAGAGTAGAAAGATAACTTAAGCTCCACATGTTCACAGCTGTTCTAACGTCTTTGTGTTACTGTGCCCACCATAGTCTTGAGAATTGTTCATTGCGCCTAATTGTACTCCTAATAGCTTTAGCCTCGCTGTAGAGCGTTGTGCGTCCTCAAATGCGGAATAGTGTTGATCCCTACTGTCCGCACCAGGAGCAACAACATGTCCTTTTTTACCTCCGCACCAGACGTGGCACAGTGTATTGGAAACACAGAGCATTGCGCTTTTTAAGCTGTGCTTTTGGAACGCACTAGCACCATGTCAGCAGCGGAGGCAAGCGGCTTTGATTGACGCAGCTGTGAAGGCGAAAACCTTGAGCCTTGTTATCGTTTATGGTGTTTCTGCAGTGGGGCTCAAAATAAAGGTAAAATACGAAGTGATGTAGTGGGACATCTCTGTCTGACCGAGTGTTATACTTCTATGGATTTTGATAAGAGCAATGAACTTTCGTTGATATTTTAGTTGAGCAAAGTTAGATTCTACGCAGGACTTTTTTCCTACTTACTTGCATATCTGCGAGAAGATCAAAAAGAAAGGACGTGTTGAATTCTATTGAAGGCCTTAGCCAGATCAAGTTGTATAATAGCCACCGATTATTGTGTTCTTTGACAAATTTATATTATAGACCGGACGATGCGGAGGTTCGATTGTATATTCTGCTCTTTAAAGGAACACGCCTGATGGTCTCCAAATACAATGATATCGTGCTTTGAAAACGCCCGGCGTGTACTCTTGCAAACAATTTATTTCCGCATTTTAGTAAGCTTATTGTTCGATAAACGTATACTCGTTGTCTCTTGTTGTCATTTCTAGTCTTCGGAACCAGTGATGTGTGTGCTTCCGAAACGATGGAGGCAGGCAATTGTTTGGTATAATTCCTAGAGAACATTTAGAGTAATGGTGCAGGTTTGTTGCTCCATTTTTTTGTAAAAACTGGCTGACAAACCGTTTGGTCCGGGGGCCTTTCCAGCCTTCATTTTTTTTGTATTCAGTTCGACTTTCGCCACATCAGTAGGAGTATTTGCAATTTTAGTCACCTCTGGTTCAAGCTTTGGTAGCTCCAAAAAGAGAGAGTCCGGTTTTGTGTGAGTACAAAATATGATCTTGAAGCAAATAAATCTTAGTAGTGCGAAACAACGACGCATTTATCTTCCTTCTTATCGTTCAATGCGCAACTGTTTTCGTTTAATGTCATTACTCCTTTTTTATATATTATCTTTCCACGTTCAGAAATCATTTTTGTTTGTTAGCTCTTTTTTTATTAATTGCAAAATGCGCGTTCTATACACTAGCCCCTTTATAGCACATTTTGTCGTGTTCCTTAATTTGTGTCATGCTTTTTACGTCATGCTTGTATTTTCTGACCTCTTGGCACTGGAAAGAGTACAAGAAAAGGATGTCATTGCTTAGACTCATTTCTTGTGTTTTCTCATGATACGCTAGACTGTATGATATTCCTATTGCCATTTTTATTATTTCTAGTTAGAAATACTCCCCTTTCTGCCTCCAGCCTTCTTTGGTGCGTAAAAGTAACTCTAGTTCTGATTTTAGGCCTTTTATATGGTCGTCATATTGAAGGAGCCTTTGGTTTAGCTTCTAACGTAACAAAGACAGTTGTTTCCTAGTTTTTTGTGGCTTTTATACCTTCAAGCGCTTGAGCCCTGCAGTGAACACAAAATGTCACGTAGTGGTTACCTAAAGTGGTACTAACTGGCTAATATATCTATATATATATATATATATATATATATGAGAGAGAGAGAGAGAGAGAGAGAGAGAGAGTGAGACAGAGAGAAAGTAGCGCAGGATGACGAAAAGTATATACGGCAGAAAACGCACTTCAAACGGTTGTTCGAGTTTTTAATGCATATTATTCGTAAAGTTTGTCGACGTTTCGGCCTCAGCCTGACCTTTTTCGAGAATGGTTACATTTGACGAAAATGTAACGTTAAATGTAGACCAGTCTCCAAAAAGGTCTGGCTCAGGCCGAAATGTCGACGAACGTTACGAATATGTTTTAAAAGCAACAACCGTCTCAAGTGCGTTTTCTTATGTATATATATATATATATATATATATATATATATATATATATATATATATATATATTGCAAAGGTGAGAAGTAGGGATGATTTAAGAGACAGCGAGGGAGCGAGAGATATTGCGAACCGTTCGTAAGCACACAGCGCAGGCTCTCGAGCTGCCCGCACGTTCCCCGTACCCAACCGTTCCTCGTCTTTATCTTCCTAACACTTCCCGCCGGTCGGGTAAAGAGCTGGCATGGGTCATATCAATGGGGTTGTCCGGAATGCAGAAGGGCTTCATTCTGGCGACGTGAACGATGTCTGTGGTCTTCGAGCGATGAACCTGTATAGGCGACAGCGGTGATATCATAATTTGTGGGGAAAAGCGCAGGCAACAACACGATAGCGTCCGATGTACTTGGAGAGAAGTTTTGAGATAGTCCCGGTTGACGCAGTGGTGTGGCTAGGAGAACTATGTCCCCGATTTCTGTAAGTAACGGCAGAGTGACTCTGGGTGTGGCACAGCTGCTGTTGCTGCTGCGACTTGAAGGTGCGAAGGCGGGAAGTTGACGAGCATCTTCAGCTCGGCAGACGATGTCGGCGGCAAAGCCACTGACTGGGTGGTTGTTGATAAAGGGAAAGTCTGTGTCAAGAGTTGTAGAGAGGTTCGCTGGCGTACAAAAGCGTAGATAAGCGCAGTAGTGCCTCTGGTGTGCTCGTGTTGTATGCGAAAGTCACACATATGATGACGGTGTCCCGATTGATATGATGGTCGTCGACATACATAGATGTCATTTGTGATAATGTCTTGTTAAGGCGTTGGGTCAGTCCGTTAGTCTGTGGGTGGTACGCGCTCGGCCACTTGTGAACTGTGTTGAAGAGGCGTACAAATCTCCTCAAGAAGCTGAGTGAGGAACAGCTTGCCTCGATCACTGATAATGACTTGTGGTGCTCCATGACGCAGTAGGATCTTATGGAGAACGCAATCCGCGACTTCCTGGGCAGTGGCCATTGGTACAGATGTCGTGTCAGCGTACCGCGTCAGGTAGTCGACAGCCACAATAACCCATAGGTTGTTATTGACTGAAAGCAGAAAAAGACCCAAAATATCAATTCTAATTTTTTTAAGGGAAGTGTCCGGTGGAGTAATAGATAGAAGAGGACCGGTAGACCTGGTCACACGGCTTTTCTTTGTTTGGCAAAGGCGACATGCTCGGATGTACTTATTAATGGTGCGGTACATGCCGTTCCAAAAACTGCGAGCACGGATCGGAAGTATGTCTTGCAAAATCCAAGGTGACCAGGCGCAGTCGGGTCGTCATGATGCGCTTGTATGATACCTCTTTAATGTATTCAGGGTACAACAAGCAGCCACGGACGCCCATTTGGCTTGTAGTTTTTTCTATAAAGAACACCATCATGAAGCGTGAAAAGGTAGCATGTCGTTGCAGTTGGCGCGTGGAAATGTGTGGTGGTTCTCAATAGGTAATGTATCACAGGTCTTAAGTTCAGGTCCGATAGTTGAGCGTCGGTTACGTCAATTGTGTCCAAAGCTGCAGACGAGTAAAGGAGCCCTGGGGTTTCTGTCCAGAAGGCTCACTAGGCAGCGGACACCGACACAAACCGTCAGCATCGAGGTGTAGCCTGCAGACTTGTGGACGATGCTGAAGTCGTAGTCTTGAATCTAGAGGACCAACGTGCAAGGCATCCAGATGGGTCCTTAAGATTCGTAAGGCAGCGAAGGGCGGTGGTCTGTGACAATTCGAGTTGGATTCGATAAAGATATTAACGAAATTTGGCAGTCGACCCATATGACGAGGCCAAGCACTCGTGATGGGTGATTTCCTTAGGCTATGTTCGCATTTTGTAAGCAGTTCGGCTTGTGCATGCAATCACTCGCTCTGTGGAACCAACGCTTGCACCAGGACAGCACCGAATTCGTGACGGCCAGCATCGGTGTGAAGATTCGCGTCGGCGCCCTCTAGGGGAAAGGTCCAAGAATCGGGTCAGAGATGACCGCCCGCTTAAGAGAGTCGAAGGCGTGTTCTTGAGGGCTGGATCCAGCGGAAGGCTCGGCCCATCCGGCGAAGCTCGATGAGTGGTTGCGGCAAGGTTGCAAATCCCATCATAGCAATCTCGAAAATAGATGTAGAGGCCAAGAAAACCGCGAACGTCTTTCAAGTTCTTAGGCAGAGGAAATTCCGGAGACGGCTTGAATCTTGTCGGGATCAGGGCGAATTCCGGGGACGCGACAAGGTGGACAAGTACCTTTGATTTGCCGAGCCCCGAAGCTGCAACTTCGCGGAGTTTCAGGCTGTAGCGCAGAGCACGGAAACAATCAGTGAATCCTGGCGCAAAGCCGGCGTATATGCTCGTCCAACGTCGCTGAAAAGACCAAACGCGTCGTCCCAGATCGCATAAACAAATGTTCCATGTAACGCCCTCGGCAATGTGTCAATCATTCGTTTAAACGCTGCGGGGCATTGCATAGCCCAAAGGACATTACGTTAAATTGGCAGAGCCATCAGGGGTGATAACTGCTGCTTTGGTTTGGCGTCATCGAGAGAGGTATTTGCCAGTAGCCGCTGCGTAGGTCCACAGAAGAGAAAAAGGTCAGCCCTGAAGCGTCTAAGGTGTCGTCAATCTGACGTAATGGGTAGACGTCTTTTTTGGTGACTTTGTTTAAGCGGCCGTAGTCAACGCAAAATCGCCACGAACCATCCTTTTTTCACGAGGACTACAGGCGACGAACAAGGGCTGGATGAAGGTTCGATTACGTTTTTCTTGAGCATGTCAGCGACGGTTTCTTGCATCGTTCGGCGCCCGCTGGTGGAAATTCTGTAAGCTCGACTTTTCACTCGAGGTCCGTACCGTGTCGATGCCACGGTTAAGAGTCGTTGTCTTTGTGAGGGCACGTCGGTCAAATTCGCCAAATAAGCTCGAACGTGGTTAGCAGAGTGGAGAGAGCCTGACGCTCCAGTTGGCAGGGAAGGGTCGATCATTTGAACAGTCTCCAGCTTGAAAGAGTGGCAGGAGTGTGCTCCGCGGAGAGGTGTTGAGGCTCCCGGAGATAAGGCGGCGAGTGTATGCTCGTCATACGTTGGAATAGGTGGCGACTGAGATCCCTGAGGTAGCATTAGCACTTTTGCTGAAGGGTTTTGATGACAACTGGACTCGTCCTCCTTCTGTAGGCGGACGAGTAGGGGTACAAGAGCGGATTTGTTTTCCAGGGCTGGTGAGAATGGGCTTGCACAAGGCCGCAGCAACCGCTAAAAAGCGGCTCGGGCAAGAGCTCGGCAAACACTGCAGTCACGGCAGGCAAGATACGTCTTTTCGACACGAAGGACAACCGGAGACGAATCCGAGGAAGTGGAATCTTGTTGGGGTGTTCAGATGAAGCCCGCGACTTCAGCAGTCAATGAAGCATCGGTTGCTGTCAGAAAGTCACACCCCAGGATTGCGTCAGCGACACAGTTCGACAACACTGTGAAGATGACTGTGTATCGGCTACCCCCAAGAAGCACTGGAAGCTGGTTGAATAGCCGAGGGGTCGATCAGTTCCCGTAACCCATGCGTAACAAGCGTCCTGTCAGCAGGCGTAAGCACTTTGGAGATGACAACGAATATTTTTGGCAGTACATGATTTGGCGGCCCCCTTACTTACTAGGGCTGTACACGTCTTTCCGTCAATTTTAGCCAGAACAGTTGTTGGGCTGTCAGAATAAGGTTTTTTGTCGAGATTGGAGAGTGCAGTTTGAACTCCGGTGTTTGCACAGACTCGCTGGCTTTAGTTTGACGTCTCGGAGAATTCGTCAACGGCGTTAAGGAGCTACACAGAGCGCGGACGGCGAGGGTCGGGCGATGGTGATCGGGCCACGGCGATTGGTTATCGATGAAGAAGCGACGTGGGTCGGGTCGATCGTCAGAAGGGTGCGCCTCATTCCGGAAGGTGCGGAAAGTGCCGTCGCTATAGGGTCGGTACACTGTAGTGTCTACTGGTTGGCGGCGGTAGTATCTGATATGTCACGGTGTGTGGCAATTTTTACAGACGGGGTGGTTATCTTCGGTTCGCCAGATTTCAGTTCAACAACGTGGCCCATAAGGGGTGAAGATTGGGGCGTTTGTTGAACCGCAGGCCTGTAATAGCAGGGCTATCAGTCTTGGGGCATTGAACAAATAAGTGGAAGCGCCGGTGGCACTGGCGGGAAAGCGGCAGTTGGTAGGGCAAGGTAACCTAACGCAGCACGGACTTCTTGTTGGACAACTTGCTGCATAAATTTCACCTGTGGTATTTCTTGGGCAATAGCAGCGGCTGGTGTGAAATGAGCGAGGTGAGGACATTTTTTTTATTTAGTGGTTTTTGAGTGACTATGAGCAAGTTTCTAAATGGAACCATGTCTATTTTCATTATTTAAAAAGTCAATTATCATATTTTATTAATTACCCGACTGATCGTTCCAATTACGCCCTATACTATGTCTCCCTGGCCATATAACTCACCAACACAAACCGCATAAACTAATAAATGAATCTTTCCAGGCTTTTCTAAAAAAAATTATGTTAAATTTAAAAGTCAACAGTACATACATTTTATCTAAATGGGCCTGGGAAGAACCTTGAAATTGTGGAAACAGAGTGCGTCATCCATTCCGGAATCCATTAGATCGCTGTCTTGAAGCAGTGATTCTAAGGCTTCAGCGCTTGGATCTACGATGGCGGGTGATGGAACTTTGTATTATTTATAGCACAATTGAAGTCCTCAAGTAGAGTGACGCTAAATCTTGTGTTGGCGTGAATTCTAGCTTGACAAAATAAACTTTCCCCTTGGGCTGCCGTATTGTATGCGTATTCGAAATTTTATACGCTGGGCTGATCTTGAAAAAAAATGTTAGCTAGCTTTAGAGGACCACTGTCGGCCCTTTTTGAGGATACTACACAATTTAGTACATCATATATATATATATATTTTAAGCATACTCACACCATGCAGAGTAGTAACCAGCAAGGCCGTGAAAGAAATAGTAGGACACTTGACACAAGCTGTTTTTGAAAATAAGGTATTTGTACAGATACTTTTCTATCTTGCTGTGCCACAAGTTCAATGTCATATTTTTGGTAAAAAACGACAAAGATAGTAATTTTTTTTTTTCTCGAATTTATCACTCGCACCTTTTATGGTAAAACTTGTGAAGAGACGTGTCTGGGTAGTCCCGGGAGGCCTCATATAAATGTTTCGAACTATTTCGGAGGCAGCCAAGCAGGTTGTTTTTCGGTCTTTGAATTTGGGCTTCACCTCTGCTCTTTGGGTTCCAGTCGTGTTTGCGGCTCGGTAGAGTCCATTAAAATCTTCTTAGCTTCCGGTTCTTCCGCCAAGTTCTCGCCGACGTTAATCTTGGCTTTTTTGCATTGATGTTCTTCCTTCTTTGTCTCTGCCGCCTTTTCGGTTCGCAAGGATTGCTTTTTCAGCCCTTTTCGTTTGCATGAAGTAGCCTGTCCTGGTTCTGGGTGGGGGCTGTCGAGGTACTTATGTTGCACCCTTGTTCCTCCTATAGGCTTCTGTTGCAGGCTGCAAAACGGTTAACTGTTCTGGGGTCATGGGTTTCCTCCGCTGGCGTCTGTTCGACTTCGTAATTAAATAATTACTCCTCGTCCATGTGTTCGCGTAAGTTCAGCCTCCGGTGTTGGGTTCTCCCGAACTTTGAGACATACGTAACTACGCATTCTTCATTTGGGTGACAATACCTCCAGCTCTGTATACAGCGAGGAGTACAACAATGCCGGCAGATGTGCACTGATTTTTCTGCACCTCAGAAACAGCGGTAGTCTTCTAGAAAGAGGACGAGCGTACTGAATCCGTACGCGTTCATGAGGTGTGGTGTAGTGTCCACTGTCAGGTCCTGCTTCAGAAGAAGGGTCACTACTCGGGGTGTTGTTTTTAGATCCTCGAGTCCTGAAAATTGCAAAGTTTTTCTTTCATGTCTTTGACTGTACCAAAGGGCTCTGGAAGCCCTAACTTCAAAGTCCGGCATCGGAAAGGGCGGCCATAAAAGCTTCAACTAATTTTTTCTTTGCATGGATCGAAATATATGTACTTCTTACTTTGATAGTAAACCCTTCGTAAGCATTGATCTTGGGCTTTGGAGCAGCATTTCAGAAGGTCACCATTCATTAGTGGCTCATTTGATACAAGCCTAAGCCCAGGACGTCCTTCCGATCAAAGATAGAAAATATCGCGTCCTCGAATGCCTTGCATTGTGCTATCTTCTGGTGATGTCACCATGTAAGCATACCTTGCTGTAGTCTTGTAAGTATAAACTTGTAGTCAGAATATTACAAAGTCTTCTTGTAAATCGGGCCACTAAATGTCGTCGTACTGCTCACACTGGAGCTCATCTCCCACACACATAGGTGTATTTTGGCACCTTGCCGTGCCGTTTAGGTAAACCGGGTATCTTGGGACACCTGGGGCCCTGTTATTCAAATAAATCGCACACAGGCGAAAAATAGGCATCTACTGACAATCGCTTCTTCTTCCACCCACTTGGCTAGATGCGCACGCAGCAAAATTATGCACGTAAGTAAGTATATAAAATTTGCATTGCTAACTAATCATCTATACATATCGAACTTTGTTTTTACTTCGTACCATCCCCGCAGGGGGCACCCGTAAAAGCAGGTGTTTAGTCAGTGGCGTCACCACAGACCCGGAGCCCTGCGGGCCCGCCCGCCCACGTCTGGCTGTGAGTGGCTTTCCTGTGTTTGGGGATAAGGGCATCCTGTTGGTTGTCTCGATCCCGGGGTAGGTTTGGAGCCTTCAGGGCCCCCTGAATGAAGCAATACATTTCTTCTGCCCCCGCTTCTCGTAGACGGCTGTCCTGGCTTCGAGAAAGAAAAGGGAATTCTTGCGCTCATTGTAGAAGGAGAGCAGTAGTGGTCAGGATGCGAACCGTCGTCTCTCCACGTTTTAGAAAGAAAGACTGTTTTGCCGAGGCGGTGTCCAGCAGGAGACCTCCACCATCCAATGCATCATTGGCGACCCAGGTGTCCTTTCCAGACCATGGGAAACCGCTGCAGTCCCCCATGCCCAGGCTGAAGATTGCTCTGCCCGGGCATTCACTCTCAGCTGGGAAAGCAGCTGTCACACCCTGTGGTACAAAGGACCCAGGTGCCACTAAGGTAATGGTGGAGACTCCATCATCCCTTCCTTCTGCGCTGTCCCCCGGGAGGGGGAGCAAGCCCCTTGCTCCTCTTCTCTTGGGGGACTTCGCCGAGGACGCAGCACGTTTCACGTGCAGTGGAGATTATGAATAGGGCAGTCGGTCGGCCCAGTCCGTCGACCACCCTCCAGCAGAGCAAAACAAAGGCCAAGGGTTGCCCCCATGGTCGTCTGATAGCTCTCAGGCTCCTGGCAGTCTTGCCAATAAGGCTCTGGATGCAGATGTGACAACTGATGCTGGCACCGTTCCTGCTCCAGCAAGTGACGGAAAGGACATGTAGTGGTAGACACTACATTGGAAACAGAAGGGGAACAAAACAGTGGTTCCCTCCAAAACGATTAGGCTATCCATACCTTATTTCTTTCTTCAGCCTCTCCTTCATAGGGGCATTTTCATCAAAGAATGACTGCGATCTCTTAATGGAACTGTCGTGGTCTTCTGAGGAACTTTGACGATTTGGAGTTCCTCGTGGAGGAACATCGGCCACAGGCTCTATGTCTGCCGGAAACTCATCTCATGCAAGTCGTAGAAATTTTCTTACGAAAATAATTATTTTCGTCATTATTGTTCACCTCGCTTGCACCTTTGAGTTTAATTGAATTATAACCATAACTTTTCTTTGACTGGTACTGCATTTTTAGAAAAGATAGGATGATGCCTCTGTTTCTCCAAGAGTGGTTGTAGTGATTGCTCCCAAGTACATTCCCTGCTGTGCGTTCAATTTAGCCACTGGCCTGGACGCAGTGCCAGTGCGCCTCCTTTTTCTCGAAGTGGTCACTGTGTTTTCCTTGCACATACCCCTTTCTTTTGCTTTTACCTTAGGTGATTTAATGATCTTTTACACCAACTCCCGAAACCTTTTCTCTTAACTTTAACTATAAGGGTAGCGACCACGTTGACGCCCGTGGTCAAATTATTAACCAACTTTAATGTCTCATTCACTCTGCGCTTTAAACACGAGAAAACGAAGCTATTTTAGCCCATCATAAATATTATCCTCATGTATTGACCTTTCCATCGGTAGTGCTTCTATTTTCACTTGTTTTACATGGGTCGCTGACGCGAAACCGCATGGAAGCCATCGCTTTCCGATTTTCTTAAGAAACAACATCCCCCCTAAGTGCGTGCTGGTGCGGACTGCCCTTTGGAAGTTCGAGAAAGCGAATTGGTCCATTTTTACCGAGGCAACGTAGCTTTACAGGTACAGCCTTTGATAAACTCTCGGTGGACCAAGTTACACAACTGTTAGGTGAGCATATTTGTTTATGCAGCAGCACTTGCTATTCCTATAGCGTCCACGCATCTTCCGCGGGAAACCGAAGCCGTGGTGAAATAAGGAATATTCTGAATCGACAAAAAAAGCATAGGGTACTTTTTGACGTTACTCCACACAGAGTATTTCCCTCGCGTTTAAACAAATAAAAGCTCAGGCAAAATACTTTCGCCGGCAATCCAAGCGAGAGAATATAATGGGGTACGCCTCTTTAATTAATGGCACTACAACACTGAAATAAGTCAGAGATACAGTTCATCGGATTGAGGGGTGATACCATGCTTTCTCAGTTGCGCCTTCTCTTAACACAATGGGGCTTGTCCAGAGAACCTAGAGGGGCAGGCCAATCTCCTTGGACAGCATTTTGCTCGTGTATCAAGTTCCAAACACTCTACCTCTGGATTTCTTAGATATGAAGAGTAAGCAAAAGAGCATGCCGTGAAGATTTCGGATTGTGTCCACGAGGCTTAAAATCAACCCCTTGCGAAGCATGAACTCGAAATGGTCTGTCGCTCAACAAAGCCTTCAGCACCTGGACCTGATGGTCAAGGAGCTTAAGCTTGTGGCGTTCGGCTTCCGCCGTCCGCCGCAGGTGATGAACCAGACGACTCGTTCCTCGAGGTCAATGATGGTTTATGACCATGCTTCCAGCTCTGGCCAGCCGCTCGGGGCAACTCTCTCCGTCGGCCGCACAGGCCATCCCTTTTGAGCCCGTGTCCACCGGGGAACCGCCCCCTCCCCCCCCCCCCCACTAGTTGCCGGGTGGCCGCCGTGTGGCGGGCCGAGCGCACCACACCTCCCCCCCATTAGGGGTCGAGGTTCAAGATTGCCTCCTCGTGGGCCGGGTCGCGGAGCAGATCCGGGCGGACTTGGTGCAGGACCCGGATGGCTTCTGCGACCTCCAACGGGCGGGGTGCCGCCGGAGGTGCAGCGGGAGGTGGCGCGGCTCGACGAGCCCAGTCCGCCGCGACGCGGGCCTGGTGCAAGGCGCAGGCGCAAGGGCTAGGTGGGTGGATCGGCGAAGTGCCGGCACTCCACAGACGGGGCACAGCAGGCGGCGTTCCGCTTCGTTGCATACGGCCGCGGCTCTTGCGGGTGCCGGTCCTCCAACGTGTTGCCCCGGAAGGGCTCGGGGACGGACTCTGGGGGCGCTCCACGCTCGGGCCGGGGCTGCTCCCCTCCAGCGTAGCGCTGAGGCCCAGCCCACCGGGCGGGCCTCAACCTGCATGGTCCAGGTGGCGACGGGAAAAAACACGCTCGTGGCACGGCGGGAAGCGCGCCGCCAAGCGCGTAAAAAATGGGGACAGGGCGTGGCGGGCCCCGCTCTCGGTGGCAACGACGCTCCGGTGCCGCTTGCTCTTTGTGCCGCCGGCCTCTCCGCACACGAGTCGACAAAGTCCATCTTCCTGCTGGGCCTTGCGGAGGTCTGCTCGGCTCACCAACGTCCCCCACCGTGACTCCGATGTGCCGGCCACGATGTCGGTTAATCCCACCAACTTTGGTTCCGTCTCGGTGGGAGGGACCTGCAAAGGAGCCCGTGACAGTGCGTCTGCCACAATATTAGTTGCTCCTTTCCTGTAGGCGATAGTGTAGTCGTACGCTTGCAGTGTCAGAGCCCATCGTGCAAGACGTCCGGCTGGATTCTGCAAATTCTTCAGCCAGGAGAGCGCTTGGTGATCCGTCTGTATCTGAAAGGAAGCGCCATCGAGATACATGTTAAACTTCTTGAGGGCGAAGATGATGGCGAGACACTCCTTTTCCGTCACGGAATAGTTCCGCTCGGCCGCTGTCAGCGTGCGGCTAGCGAAGGCGACTGGGCGAAGAACGTTGTCGTGTTCCTGAAGGAGGACTGCGCCCAGGCCGGAGTTGCTGGCATCTGTTTGGACGACAAATTGTCGGTTGAGATCCGGCAACTTCAAAGAGGCGACGTCGGTGATTGCTTTCGAGAGCTGAAGGAAAGCGACGCGCTGATCCTCCCCCACCGCCATTTTTCGCCCTTGCGCAAGAGCGAGGTCAGGGGGTTAGCAATCTCGGCGCAGCGAGGGATGAACTGGCGATAAAACCCAATCAATCCAAGAAACCGCTGCAAACTCTTGACGTCGTGTGGCTGCGGATACTCAGTTATTGCACGCAGCTTGTCCTCGTTGGGGCGAAGAACTCCATTGTCCACTACAAAACCAAGAAGGTTAATTTGTGGTGAAGCGAGCTGCACCTTGCCGAGGTGAATCGTCAGGCCGGCGTTGCGCAGGCGCTCGAGGACGATTCCAAGATGCTTCAGGTGTTCCTCGAAAGTCTGGGAAAAATAACGACGTCATCCATGTACGCCATGGCGAAGTTATATTTTGTGTCGCCGAGAACGATATCCATTAAACGCTGGAAGCTAGCGGGTGAATTGGAAAGGCCAAAGGGGAGGCGAGTAAATTCAAACAATCCTCTGTGGCAAGTGAACGCAGTCTTTGGCACGTCCTCTGGATCAATCTCAATTTGCAAAAAACCTCGACTGCAGTCAAGAGTGGTGAACACTTTCGCGTTGCCAATCGCGTACATAACCGAGTCGATGGAAGGAAAGGGGTACGAATCTCTCACCGTCACTGCGTTGAGGCGGCGATAATCCACGCAAAGTCGTACCGAGCCGTCTTTCTTCGGAGCCAAGACGACGGGAGAGGCCCACGGACTCTGGGACTCTTGCACTGCTCCGGTATCCAGCATCTCCTGTAGTGCTGCGTCTAGTAGGGCTCGCTTGTGGACGCTGAGGGGCCTAGGGTTGCACCGCAATGGTCGGGCGTCACCAGTCTCGATGCGGTGTAGCAACACGTCGGTCTTGCCCGGGGTTTCCGTGAACATCGTTGCGAACGGCTGCAGGATGCTCTCGAGCTGCTGCTTTTGCGAGCTGGTTGCTGGGCACGCGTTGAGGGCGTCTCGGATGCCACCAGGAAGAACTGCAGCTGGCCGCGCTGTGTAGTGGGCCGGAAGGGTTGCGCCGGTGACGCAGTCTTCACGTCTGGTGAAGGGGGTCACGTGTGGCTGGTCGCCCAGCCGATACCCGCCGGCAGCAAAGTCGAGCGAAATTTTTTCGCCTGCAATGAAATCTCGGCCCAAGATAATAGGTACGGCCAATCCGGGCAGATAAAGAAAACGCTGACGCCGCGTTTTTCCGTCGAAAGAAATCCTCAGCCTTACTGCGCCTGCTGCTTTTGTTGGCGCGCCTGACGCTAACTGCAAAAGCGTGCTCGAACAACGGAGCTTAACCTTCCGTGATTTGCAGAGTTCAAAAACTACGTCGCCGATAAGCGAAACTCCCGCGCCGGTATCGAACAGGGCGGCGAAAAGAACTCCGAGCAGACAAATTGTTATGCCTAGGCTCGATACTGTGGTTCGTAGGTCGTACTCGACATACAGAAGGAAGTATTGCCGGCGACTTACATTTCCCGGGGCTGGTGGCGGCCTTTGGCGGCGAGGTCTCCGGGTTCAGCGCCGCGGGCCGCCTCGGTTTCCCTGGTTAGGCAGTTCTCGCTGCTCACGGGACCGCCGTTGTGGGCACTGGCTGCGGAAGTGGCCACGCTGTCCGCAGTTGTAGCAGGAGTCGTTCTGCCGCTGGGTTCCCACGTTGCCCCGTTCACTCCCACGTCGCCGGCTGCCTCTCGGCTCCGCCGGATCATTCCCACGTTGCCAGCCGCCTCTCGGCTGACGCTGGGGCCTTCCGGCCATCTGAAGATCTCGCCGAGGGTCATGCAGCCAGCTTTCGCTGTCCGGGAACTGCAGCCGGCCCCTCTCGGGGATTCGCGGCACCCGCGGCGGGCTTCCACCCAAGTGCGGGCCCTGGGGGGACCAATCCCAGGCGCCTGGGGCTTCCCTCGGTCGGGAATTTAAGCTCACGCTGACCCCAGCCGGTGATGCAGCACCGAGCCTCCCGTCGCCATCCCGAGTGCACTCCAGGGTGTCCAGGGCGCGGGGCAAGTAGGCGTAGGCGCCGACCCTTTCGGGTGGGCGGTGAGTCGGAGGGGTGCGTTCCAGGGCGGTGCGTGCAGGTGGCGACCACGCGCACGATGGTTCGAGGGCTTCCGTGGCGGGGGCGGCGGCCGGTAGTCCACGCTGGCCAGGATCATGTCTTGCACGCCGCGCGCCGCACGAACGAGGTCTTCCACGCTTTCGAACCGCCGCCCCTGAAGATAGACGTGGTAACGGGGGTGGCTCTGTCGGATGATGCGTGCAACCCTCTCCGACTCGGGAGCAGCTTTCGCCGCTCGGTTGAACAGCTCCTGCATGGCCCGGATGTATTCGACGAGGCCTTCCTCTGGATGCTGAGTACGTCGTTCGAGCTCCCGCTGGACTCGGGAGTCGTACCCCGGTGGCAGGAACTCTTCTCGGAAGCTACGGCGGAACGCCTCTAGGGACGGAAAGGGAGTTTGCAACACCCACCATCGTCTCGCGCTCGCTTGTAAGGCGAGCGGCAGGATGCGCTCGAGCACGTAGCTCTCCGAGGCGCCGGACGCTCGGGCGTAGACGTCCAGCTCTTCCAGGAAGTCGGCGACGGACTTCCTGTCGTCGAACCCCGTGTACACGGGGACCGTGAGCCGAGGGTGGAGCTCGGGCCCACGCTGCTGCACATGGCCGCCGGCTCCTCCCGTGCCGGTTGCCAGGCGCTCCGTCACCAACTGGAGGGTGGCGGACATTCGGGCCATGAGCGCCAGGACCTCAGCCGACGACGGACCGAGCTCCGCGTCGTCTTCGCTGGAGTCGCCGTGGTCGGACGGGACCTGGGGCTGTTGCTTGGGAGGCATGGAGAAAAGAAGAAAAAAGGACGCGCGACAAGGGAAAAAAAGCACACGCGAACGCGAGGGAAGAAAAAAACGCGCCAAAAAACTACGCTAGGAAAACCGCACCGTCAGCGACGTGCAGACCGCGAAGATAGGAGAGCGCACAAAAACCAAAGGAACAAAGAAAACACGACGCGATATGGAGAAAGAAATGCGAATGTCAACCGCGACAAATCAACGCGGCGAACACAAGTCCGTGAAAAAATCAAGAAATCCAAAGTAGAAAATCAGGACGAACCGTCTGGCCGAGAAGATCACCGACGACGGACGACAGAATCCCCGTTGGGCGCCAGATGTGGCGTTCGGCTTCCGCCGTCCGCCGCAGGTGATGAACCAGACGACTCGTTCCTCGAGGTCAATGAGGGTTTATTACCATGCTTCCAGGCTCTGGCCAGCCGCTCAGGGGCAACTCTCCCGTCGGCCGCACAGGCCATCCCTTTTCAGCCCGTGTCCACCGGGGAACCGCCCCTCCCCACTAGTCGCCGGTTGGCCGCCGTGTGGCGGGCCGAGCGCCTCACAAGCTGAAGCACTTCGCATCCGTCAACCTGGCCGCCTTTCGCTAAGCCTTCCGACCAGCATGCCACCCGCCGTGCCAGCCCTCACTACCGGGTGCTTACGCACCTTCATCCCTCTAGTACTCTGTATGCTGTACCTTTTCAATCGAGTCTGGCGAGAGGGCAGGTTTCTACAGCCATGGAAGGTAGCTACAGTCATACCTCTTCTGAAATCCAGGAAGGATGCTTCTTCAGCAACTAGCTACCACCCAACTGCCTTCACCAGTTGCCTTAGCAAGACATTCGACGTATCGTTAATAAAAGACTAATGTACATTTTCAAAAAGAAAACATAAAACAAGAATCAATGGGGATTCCTGTCCTGCCTTTCCACGGTTGTCCATTTGGTGCTTCTTGAAATCACAATTCGCGAAGCCTTTGTTAGAAAACAACTTTCTTATCAGTGTCTTTTGACTTCGAAAATGCATATGATACAGCATGGCTCTCTTATAAAAAATCGTGACTTGTATAAAGTAGGTGTATGTGGAGGGATGCTCGCGACCATAAAGAGCTATCTGGCGGAACGAACCTTTTTTGTTAAGTTGTGTACGACTGTTTCCAGAGAATTTGTTGAAGAGACTAGAGTTCCGCAAGGCGGTGTCTTGAATGTTATCATCTTATAGTCAAGATGAACTCAATAGTTCGGTTCATACCTTCATCCGTGCAATTTTCTCCTTATGCCGACGATCTTCAGATCTCTGTCACATCATGAAATCTTTACGATCTGTGAACGTACACCTTCAAGCTGCAATCAACAACCTCCTGAAGCGGGTAAACGAAAATGGTTTCAGGTTTTTACGAGATGGGACTGGTGTGTGTCTGCTACTTCGTAGAAGGGAAATCACCGTAGATCCTTTCTTACGGATGAACCAGGCTCCGCATCCTTGCAAAAAATAACACACATTTCCCGGCCTAAATTTCGACCGTCAGTTGCCCTTCCCATCTTACATAAATAATCTGAAGATAAAATGTCAAAAATCACTGAACCCTCCTTACAAATTCTGTCCCACAAGACTAGGGGCTCTGATCGCCTACGTCGTTTTACAAATGTATCGCTCTTTGATTCGCTCACGTCTGGACTATGGTAACTTTGTATTGTGGGAGCCGAGGCTGAAAGACGAGGCAGAGGGCACGTGACAGGCGATCAGCAGAGAAGGCACGAGCTGGTGCGAGACAGTGCTGGCTGAGCGAGGCTGCAGCTGGGCAGGAACGACGGAGCCGGGCTTCCTGGCCTGGCCCATGGCAAACCCCGGAGCGGTCCACCAGCGAGGTTTGGAGACGGACCGGTGGAAACGGCGAGCCCTGGCCATCTGGCCTAGACCACGACGATCCCGGTTGCGGTTCCGCAGAGATACTCGGGCTGTGATAGCCCTGGACAGCCAGCTTACGCAGCGCTGGCGTGGAAGGGCGATCCGCGAGCCTGGACACGGACTCCGACTGTGAGCTTCTGATCGACGGGCGATAACAAGGGTCGGCGTGCCTGGACTGCCGGCTCACGACGACGGGCAATCGGGAGGTCAGTAAACCCATTCGCTGTCTTCTCGTTGTGTTATGTCACTCCCTGGGTGACGAGTGAAACGCATACTGATCGGGCGGCGATTATTAGTAGGGGGACCTCCTCGAGAAACGCCCACACTAAAATGGCGCATCTAACGTGGGGCCCGTTCGGTATGCCTATGCTTCTAGTCGTCCTCAGGCAGTCCCACGGATTGTTGAGCGGGTCGTTCAGTAACGCTAACGATGCCTGTTAAGACAAGGTATGTGAAAATTATAGCGACTTGTCTGACAGCAGAGCTCAGCAGGTGTCTCGTCGAATCAAGTACTTAAAGGGCTCGAAGGACGAGGTTGCGGACGTCCTTTCTCGGGTAGCCCAGAATAGTGCTTGTCAGGAGGTGATGCAACTAGGGGAAGACGAAGACCGCAGTTAAGATGTAAGAAAGTCGTCTTCGGAGGCAGAGTAGGGGCACGGCATGTTCGCTGAAAGGCAGGATAACGACTGCAGGAGGGGAAACAGCCAGGTCTCATTGCAGATTTAGGATTTAGGCTTGGGGTGATGCGGTAGGCAAGTAAGCGCTTGGGGAGGCCGGGGTACTGATAGGTTTTTGTCAGTGGGTGTCGGAAAGATTGCGGGAATGGCAGTTGACACCGGGAACACTGGCCGACGAGATTGTCAGCGGGTGTCGGAAAACTTTCGGGGATTGCAGTTGACACCGGGAACGCTGGCAGGCGAGATAATGAGCACTATGATTTGTAACTGGTGGGCTAAGAAGGCTAGTTGCTTCGCGTCATTCGAACAATCGACGAAGGGCAGAGGGAATCTCTCTCCTTCAGGGGGGTCGTCCCTATAGAAAACTACAGAGCCAACTAAAGGATGCTTTTGCGACGTCACTCTGGCCGGTCGTGGCAGTGACAGCAAGACATTTAATAAGTTATGTCGCGTCACGACCTTGCCGGGCTGAGGCGGTATAGAATTCAGGTGGCTTGTAGCTGTCCAGCTTCCCCTGAGGCGTGAACGGTTCAAGCGGGTTTGCTCGCTGAGCTGCCGCCCCCTCCAAGGACCGAGCAGTCACTAGAGCTCGTATACACGTGGACGGAACGGGACGCTGGCGCTTACATCGAGCAGCACATGGTATATGTAGCCGTTGCGGAACGCGGGTATGGTATATGACCATCCCACCACAGGTTTTGGGTCCCCTCGCTTGCGCAAAACATGGACTACGGTTTACACCATCGTTATCTGTTCTGAAGGAAACTCACGCTTTGAGCAACGCAGCTAGTGGTTTTGCCGCATCGCTTACTCCGAGGAGAGAAGGGCACCCGATGTATAAAGACGCGTGTATCGTGTCTTACTTCTAGGCTTCCTTGGCGAGATACAAACGAAGAGTCTTGCCCAGTTCAGATCGCTGACTTGAAAGGGTGAGTACCGTCGTCGCGATGGGGAAGACGATTAACATGAGGTAGCGGTAGGACACAAGAAATCCCTCGTTCCTGGAGACCCAGGAGCGAGCTCTGGAATGCGGACTCACCGAGTTAGCCGCAAGGTACACGAATCCGTCAGCAAGCAATTTGGCGGTGGAGGCTATAGCGACTGCCACAGTCTGTGGCAGAGTATTTGTTCGTATTGAGTTGTTTTAACACGTTGTTCTGCGCAGAATAGCTTCTTGGAAAGACAGCTATAGACGGCGCGTAACCCAGGACGCCCACCGGGAGGAAGACGGGCCCATTCGTTTTTCCAAGTGCTCAGGGTGACTGACTGTTGTTCGGCCTGACGAACGATTCACGCGGGCAGTTCTAAGCCCACTGCGACCTCTAAGCGGAACGGGGCAGGTCCGTCCGCGTCGGCCGAACTAGATTAGATCAGGCCCACTGCAGCATCGCGGAGAGTGGCACAGCGAGCGACGGGCAGGTCGACATTCTCTGCCGGCTTCGGTAGCCAGCACCACCTCCGCCACTTTTGGACGCTGCACCGTGGCCACTCCGGCAAC
>JAZHYW010060449.1:0-20785 GCA_037355805.1 Ixodes ricinus | reverse complement strand
AATGCGAATAGCATTCTTTGGATACTTCACGCACTTTTCGTCTATGTATCTATCTATCTAGCTATCTGGCTATCTAACCTCTTACGCCGCGGGTCGATAAATAAATAAAAAAGACCGGCGCCGGCTGGGATTCGAACCGTTGACCCTTTGATCAGCAGGCAGACGCGCTAACCACAGAGCTATGAAGGCAGTCATTCAACGCATTCTAAACGGTTGTTTATATCTTTACCATAGGACGCGCTTTACAGCGCTGTCACAGCTACGGTGCGCGCGCGTCCATGCACAGCTGCTCTCGTGAGGCTAGCACGGCGCTAGCTCACCCTCTCCCGCGCTCGGGAGAGGTGATGTAGCGGCCGTGCTCAGCCTCACGAGAGCGGAATGAGCCCTCGTGCATGGAACGCGCGCGCACCGGTACGCTGTGACAGCGCTGTAAAGCGCGTCCAATGGTAAAGATATAAACAACCGTTTAGAGTACCGTTGGTTGAGACTAGCTGAGACGCCAGAAAGTCTGGTCGGTACCATTCTGAGTGTTTGTGCGTATGGCGCGTGCTTTGCTCGCCTTTCTAAGTGACACAAACGCACGTGCTGGGCTGCGGAGATCGTGCGCAGGGCTGTGAAAGTGTCAACAAATTTAGAATCGCCTCAACGAGTGGGCTGGCGTATCTAGAGTTTGCCGGCCACCTGACGAACGCGCATAACTCCGCACTGTTTGATGCTATTCGCATTAACGTAGATAATCATTCCCAAAGGATGGGTTCTGCTGATTTTTGCTTTTTTTAGAATTATTCCGAATTGTTTGAAAGATAACGTATATTACGTGGTGAATCGCAAGACCACGCTGTCTGGAGAAAATTCATGAAAAATGCCTGGCTACTTGAATATTTTTGGTCATTCACGCAACACCTTCGAGGCAACAAGCAAAGTACCGTTGAACCACCCCACTAGAGCTGGTATTTCGAGTAGCGGTACATTTTCTGGTCGCTCGTTTTCGCGTGATTTGAAACATAGTGGCGCCAATGTGTAAATAGCTCTCAAACACTTCCGGTCCTGAAGTAGACGGTGGGTTTCGCAGTATGTGCGAGATCGAATCTACCCGCTCTTTTCAGGAAATTATCGCTTATGCCACTCTTAAAGATAATTCAATTTTATGGTGAAACAATGATGCGTAAGAAATGAAAAGAAAATGTCCCGGGACCGGAAGTGTGGCAGGGATACTCCTTAGATGGCGCGAGTGAGTTTGTTGCCAAAAAAGAAATAGGCGAGCATGAGAATGTATGTGGTGTACAATTGCGATGCCCCTTCAAGCGTTGTTCCTCAAAACAATCTGCCTGGGGTACCTTACGCTGCACAGATGTTCGATAGGCCCTAAGCGCTCAAGTTTTGTCATTGACTATGGTGTCATTTCAGCCAATAGTGGGAGGCCCTAGGCCCAGTGGTTCGGGTTTTATTTTTGGCCACCAAAACATCTCGTCGCCAATAAGCTGTCGGCTACAATAGTCGATAAGATAAATTACAATTGAGACGAAAGAGAAGCCTGGCACGGACTAATGTTGAGCGGTTGATTCCAGTAACCACATCGGGTTTTTCTTTTCTGTCGTCAGTCCTTGAAATTCTATCGCTTCCCCGAAAAGCCGTACGAGACTCAAACTGCGCCAAACATAGACCACGACAGTGATTCGGCAAAAGTAAGTTTCTCGTTCGTTGAAGCAGTAAATTTTATAAATATGACGACGACAAAACGAGATGAAATCGGTGTCAAAACAAAACAGCATGAATACCGAACGCCGGTTAATCATTTGGCAATGCCTGTGTCACGGCATATGTAATTTACGTTCACGCATCTGTCTCTTCCATTGTGGCGTTCGACGAGGCCTGACCGCGACGTTGGAGCGCTTTGGCATGAATATTTGAAGCATTGTCACTGACAGAATGAGATCGGCAGGGATGAGTTTTAGTGGGTATCTCTCCAGCGTAGGGTGTAAGAAATATATATAGGTGTGGCAGCCACTACTACATGGCTCCTCCATATGCGGCTAATGGCAGCCTGTCGCGGGCCCGGTTTTCCACGCTTCTCTATGGGAGACATGCATATTTTAAAGTTGTCTCTGGGTGCGCCACGCGCCGTGTAGAACTTGGCACTTGCGCTGCGCGTGTTGCTTGGACAATGCCTCGTCATTGTACCTTAGTTCAATGCCTCAACGGAGGCGAGAACCGTTTTATGAACGCGTTGAAGCGGTGTGATCTTTGGCGCGGTTTTCAAGCCCGCGTCCATCAAGGCTGGGGCCAACGTTACTAGAACCCTCAGTTGGGAAACTCACCGTTGAAACCCGGGACGCAGGCGTCCACCGAGACCGAGCTAAATACGACAACAGCGCCACTCTTTGTTATTTGTCTTTACTGCGGTCACCTTGAGCTTTTGGAAAGCATGTTTTTGCGTAAAAACCAATGGAAAAAACTCTCTTTGTAGTAACTTTTATTGGAGTTTCAGAACAAAATGAAGGGCGCGTTATGTTTTCTGAAATCCTTAGTTTTGCAAGGTTTTGCAGCTACAATTAACGTTGTTTTCATATAACCATGCCTCAGCGGTGATTTCAGGTAGCGCGTCCCTACCTAGGCGCATCTTAACCTCGGTGGTGATCCGCGGCGCGTCCGCTTGGGAGACGGGGGTGGCACCCCTCGAAGCCCCTTTCACAGTATCTGTTTCGGCGCCGAAATGGCCGATTAAAGCCAAAATAGGAGTCACGTGCAGTTCCTCGAGTGGCCGCTGTGGGAGAAATGGCGGCGCTGTGATCGCCATTAGCTCGGTTCTCGGGTACGGATCGGTGCCACTTTTTCAGTAGCAGGCTCTATGGCAGTTCCCCAACAGCGCTCGCTTCTAACTTTCCTTTTCTCGTTGCGTTGCGGACCGCGATTCGGCCAGCGTGCTCCGTGGTTCTAGTAACGTTGGCTAGAGCAGACGCTACGAGCGCAAAGAACGCTAGCCCGAGTCCCAAAAGATAGAGACGCTTCTGTTTTCTCAGGTTGTGTTCCAAATCTTACCCAAATGGACCGAGTTACTCCGGCGGATCGTATCACTGACACGCAGATTGAAAAACGCTAGACGCGGATAGGTTTAGAACACCAAGGGTACAAAACCCTTACCCTGGAGTAAGATCTAGTAAATTTTGGAACACGGCCTCAGTTACGCAGTCTGGATGCAGAGGCACTGGCTATGTCAAATCTCACTCTAGGTAACATTCGTATCGTGAATAAATTGATCCGAATCGACTCGATTTTGGAACGGCCGGGATTCTTGACCATATCACATGGATACTGAGCGGATTGTCTTCGTCTTGGGCTACGGCGAAAATACAAAATATAGCAGCGATGGCGGAAAATAGCAGACGACCGCTTTTGATGATGGAAGAGGCACTCGAATAGACGATAATACTAATCACTACGAACGTTTTCTTTCAGAGTGAGGACGCGCTGTTTCTGGAGGTGGCACCACCCTCTCCGCTTGCTCAAATTTATTTTGGGAACTACCGAGTGTTCCAAATAGAGGCCATGCTCTTTAATTCAGCCGCGAAATACGGTTTCTTAACCTATTGCGCTACGATTTTGTGCAACGTTGCCCACGGATGATGCTTTTTGTGTGTGAAGTTTGAAAAGACCGTACTTACCTGAGGAAAAAGTAAAGAAAGGAAAAGGCTTAGCTGCTATGGAAATGCAGCGAAACCACCGGTCTTCAAACAGTACGGCGCCGTTTCGCACGGGAGACAAGAGATGGCGCAAGCGGTCGCGACGCCAACTGCCGCCAAAGACCAAGCAATACGACGCCGAGAGCCGGCGTCATTAGCAGACGATCTTTTCGACTCAAACGCGGCGCGAGTTCCGCAGGCGGCGACAATCGCAGAAACAAAAACAGGCTCGGTAACAACAAGGAACTGCAAAGCAAGCGACATAAGTGCCACGAAAAAAAAATCAAAATAACCCGACAAACCATTTTTTGAATCGATTATGTGTCCATTCAATGTGTTTTATTAGTAAGGATGATAAAATAATGCATTGGCCACTGATATCAAGAAAGCTCGCGTCACTTTTGAGTCGAAAAGTATGTCGCTCTGCTAATGACGCCGGCTCTCGGTGCCGTATGCTCGTTCGTCGGCGGCAGTTGGCGTCGCGACCGCTTGCGCCATCTCTTGTCCCCCGTGAAAAACGGCGCCGTATTGTTTGAAGACCGGTGGCTTCGCTGCGTTTCCATAGGAGCTGAGCCTTTTTCTTTCTTTACTTTTTTCTCAGTGTGAAATCGCTCTTTGCAAATTTTACAAAAAAGATGCACCATTTGTGGGCAACGCTGTACAAAATCGCAGCGCGATGACTTAAGAAACCGAATGTTGCGGTCGACTTAAAGAGCCAGGCCGCTACTTGAGACACTAGGTATATTGAAATAAAAATCACTCCTTACATTTCGGCATCAAAAGCTTGTTTTTAGTAATCGGCGTGATCGCTCTAAGTCTAGTCTCGGTTTCATAAACGTATACATTCCACGTATCGTAATTTGCACCGATCACGTTTTGCGGATATTTAGAATTTTTTGCTTCCACACGGTGTAGCGGTACCGCTCGGGGGTTTCTCAACAGTGATATGTAACTTACGTTCACTTTGACGTAAATATGACTACAACATCACTAAGATAACATCCAAACCACTTCGGCGTCTCGGCCAGGCCTCAAGTGTGCACCTGCAGCCAAGTCACTGCGAAAGGCAACGAGCTCCGGCGGGAGGTCGGGCTTTCGAAAGAGACGCCGTGCCGTTTTTGCCTTGGCAGTGACTATTATAGCTTTTATTACTTCGTCTTTATGTCACGGTGATCGTGCCATGTGATTTTACATTGTTGATTAGCTTTTAAAGCGGAGAAGTGGGGAGGAGAGGTTCAGTTCGGAATCCGCCAAAGTCAGCCAAGGTCTTTAGCGCACACTTCGTGGACACCTGCGAGAACGACGCTGAGGCTCATCAACAACACGTTTCTAGACGAAATGCCGGCTGAGGTGGTCTTAATTTAATTAAGGCTTATGGCAGGTAACCCACCGTGGAACTGCATTTTCGCGGCAGATGAAATAGTTTGTTTCCATTAATCCTCACTCCCCTGCTCGTGTATGCGGGTACTACTTGCTCTTCTATTTTGCTTTTTTTACATTTTCCCGGTTCATTGCCAATTGGAGTATCGCCAGCTATTTTTGAAACCTCAAGCCAGAGTCTCTTCTGTCTTCGAGTTGTATGTTTTGGTTTAGTCGGCACTCCAGCTCAGCATATCTTGGTTTAAGTGAAGTATAGGATGATGACTGTTTTGTGAAATTCCAGAAGTAGTCGGGTGTCCTTGGCCTCAAAAGTTCTTTGACAGGCCTTGCTCCTCAAGATGTTTACATTATCTGCAAGTATCCTCCACTCATGATCTTGGATGCTTCGAGTGTGCGCAGATGTAACCGTGTTAAGACGACGGGAAGTTTTGATATTTTCATAAGGTTGTGTATGTTAAACCTAGTCATGGTTGTGATGAACCTGACAATGAAAATGTGTCCCTTAACTAAATAAGCTTGAAAACGTTGCACTCTGCTTTACACTCCTGCAAACGCGTGAAAAACTGCAAGCCATATTTTTATTCATAATATTTGATAGTCGATGAAACATAGTAAAACTACAAATATGCGCACTAAAACAGCAATAGGACATTGACAACTAATATGTCCCATACAGCGAAGTACAAATCAAGCCCCACGCAATATTTGAAATTCTGGCTAAGATCCACGAGGAATTTGAAGCGCGGTCCGGGAAACGTACAACAAACAAAAAACTAGCCTGAAAGCCCCATAGTGGTAGCGCCATATCTTCACGGCATCACCCACAGGCCAAAGAAGATAGCAAGCCGACAAGGTGTATATGTCGTATGTTCCGCGCCGAATCTAGCCACACGTGGAGTGTGGCTAGATCAACAAGGCACAAAACACACACAAAAACGATGTGACATAGCACCCAAGACCAAGTACGCCCAATGTTAAAAAGAGGCCATCTATAAGATTTCCGTGACGTGCGGCAAATGCTATATAGGCCAAAGAGGACGCTGTATAAACGATAGAATAGGAGAGTATGCCGCATCCTTAAGAACCTTAACAGCAGCAGGACACATGGCAGCTCACTAACGTACATGAGAATGTGAAGCAAGACTAGACGAAGTTGACATTTTCGAGAACGAACAGAAACCAACTCGCGCGTGAATCGCTAGAAGCCCTAGCCATCAAAGACAAGGGGAGGAATGTGTTAGTGCCCCTTCAGTTGCACTCCACGCCATGGAGGACGCGTTCCTGCGGGGACGGAGCCACGGCATTTGGGCAAGGATAAACAGAAGAAGAATGCGCAACCACCTCATCCCCCCTTCCCCCCTCCCAAAAAAAGAAACAGAAAAAAAACAAAATTTAAAACATGCTTAAGAAACAGGAAAAAAAATATTATGAATTACGCGATACAAAAACAAAAAAATAAAATATTAATTAATCAAAAAGAGAAAAAGAAAAATAGGAGCATTAAACTGTTGCAAGTGCCGCAGTGTAAATGGTGTTTTTTGTGTGTGTGTGGATCTTTGCTCAGCTGGCCCATCGAAACACAGCGCCCTGTTTCTTTCAGGAAAACATTTCTGAAATTATATTAACAATCTATTGAAACCACAAATGTGCGGATGGGTTTGAATTTATTAGCGATTCATTATAAACAGCAATTAAACAAAGGCTCTTATATTCAGGTCAAACGGAATAAACAATACGATAATCAGGCTCACTATTAGGAGCGCGGAACACCTATAGGGGGCGCGCCGCTACGCCCTGGCAGATTATTGGCAACGCCACCTGTGACAGCTTCCACGTTACGCCGCACAGTGAAGCGCTGCCCTCTCCGACCTCTTTCTAAGGAGCCCACAGCGTCTTCGCCCCATCTGCGCCTTCCCACAGCCGCTTTTCTCGATTTAGCAGCGAAGTAAAAGTTTGGCACCTTGACATTCAAAACCTACCCGCTTCCAGCTTTTCTGCGGTTGTGTTTCCCGTCATTGAACCCCAGGCGTTGCTCGAAGCTCTTGTTCTATCGTGTGCCTCGAAGTTTCGAGTCCCATCGGCGCAAGCGTATGGCCGTGTTCTTTTTGATCTGCGCTGGAAGATGTCCCTGCGAAGCGTGTGTGTGTTTGCTGGTTCCGAAATTACCACGGGACGACATTTCGTCAATGCCAGTAATTGACAAAATCTACATGATGAGTATTTTTCGCCTCTTTTATGAGATTGCTGTCCGCTCGCCGCAGCATCGAGTAGACTTGCTGGGATTGATATGATCGCGGCAGTTTACGGTGGGGCATGTTGCGGATCTGTTACACGATGAAAAAACAGCGCATAAAGGACATAACAATGAAGAGACACAAATAGAACACACAGGCGCAGTGTTCTCAATTTTCAGGTCTCGTTAAACAACGGTTAGCGCCGAATGTGGCCCTAAACGTTTTGTGCAGCGCTGTCCTCAGGTACGCTGACATTCATTAGAATAAAAAGGTTGGCTGCTACACGGGTTGTTTATGCCAGTCTGGTCGTGTTCAATGCGATATGCTTCTGCTAAGAGCCGCATCGTGGTGCCACTGCCTTGTCGTACGCCTCGTATACGCTCATGCTGTTTAGAAATACTATAAAATAGAAAATGTCTTGGTGTAATTCTCAACAAACACATGCGGTGGGACGAATCAGTCTAAATTATAGATAGAAAGTTATTGCAAATTGTAGGCATCAGTATCAAGCATAAAAATACAACACGCTCGTCCATGACCTATCTTATTTATACATATTTGTTTTCTGCTCGCTTTAATTTGAGTTTCTTGAAGAGCGGAAACAGCACTCTTTCTCATATTCATCTTGTCTATGAATCGCAGAAAATGGTTATTCGTCTTAGTCTGCAATCAGAGGTACGATAGACACACAGATCTGTTATTTGAAAAGTTAGGTATTGTTCAAGTAACATTTTTTTATGATTATAAATTTGGTTTGGTATACAAAAAGAAGCTTTCAACAATCCAGACATCTTTTTGCTTTCACTTTCAAGCTTACAATTTAAAAGGGACTTCGTACGCCATTCTCTATATTGACGTCTGGACGGTCCTGCAATCCAGGACAAACGATGGTAATATCAGATGCTTAGACATGCTTCCATAAGGTTTTAAGGGTTTTTGCTTTGTTTTTAATAACTTGGATGCCGAGGGACCGTGCCGGGTGTCACAATATCCGATGGGAAACAGAACCCCCAGACAAGTTCGCCTTTGAGTGCGCACCGCCCGCCGAAATTGGAATTTGTGGTCACTGCTTCTGACCAGTCTAAGATCCCTGCCGCAATCACGTCTCCGCTTCCGGCACAGAAGGTAATTGTGAAGTCGAGCCGCTTTAGCCAGCAGCTTCCTCGGCGACTTCTTTGTTAAGGACCCCTGCACCGCAGTCCTCAAGAAATGTCTGTTATGCTACCCCTAAACACGAACCATACATTGGGGAGTTTTGGTAGATCGTTTTCGCCGTCCCGCAACGCTCTCCGCAACCCACTACGATACCAGAACTCTACAGTTAAGGCCATCGGCGCGCAGGCGCAGTAGCGGCTTGTCCGTTGCGGAGGACTTAGCGGAGGGGAAACGCGGACGACGAAAACTCCCTATTCACGCTTCCGGTTTGCGCGTTTCACGGTGATTGAAGACGCCGCCAAGAGCGTTTCCGATGCCCCATACTTTAGTTGATGAACGCGGCCGAACTAAATGCGCTCCTGCCCGCCCAGAGTGTTTATCGGCACTTGTGATAGTCACCTAATTTCTATGCTGTTATTTAGTGCCATTTCAACAGTTTAGGTCTCTACGTGAATTGCAAGGCACGCAATGCCTAAGAACAGTTGTGTGCCCTACCTGCAAATCGAATGCAGCAAGAAACTCCGATCTGCAATACCACGAGCTGCAGTCCAAATAACGCCCTCAGGATTCTTGCTTATAGAACATCTCGAGGAAGGACAGAGACAAGGGGAGCCAGTGGCAGCCAAGATGCAGGACTGTTGTGTGATCACTTCAATTTAACGAAGAATACCGTATATACTCAAGTAATAGCCGCACTATTTATGAACAAGGCACTTCCGTCTACTTTCCCACGGAACACATATACCGCCAATCATTGCGTTGCGCATAAATAAGATAGCGAGTAACGAGATCGAGAACACGATTCTCCATACAAATGCAATCTTCACAGATGGTATCTTCGCGCGAAGACATTATCTCTGTCTTGTAAACAGCTGGAATCATGCTGTCGATCGCGGTGGTTGGCAATCTGCGTGCTCCGGGGAAAAGCGAACCCTTAGGTTTTCTTCATAAACAGTGCGGCTATTACTCGAGTAAATACGGTACTACAAGTTAGGAATGAGGGAAAAGTGCTGCGGGCGAGAGCGGTAACAAAACAACGATAAACATGTCGCGGAAGGACAAAGACAAGGAGAGCCACTGGCAGCCAAGATTCAGGACTGTTGTGTGATCACTTCAATTTAACGAAGAATACTAGAAGTTAGGAATGAGGGGAAAAGTGCTGCGGGCGAGAGCGGTAACAAAACAACGATAAAAGAGAGAATAAAAACACATAGGGACAAGGACAGACAGCCCAGTTATTTCAACTAGCAACTTGATTTTCAACTTCAACTTTCATCTAGCAAGATGCTAGTTGAAAGAAATGTGCTGTCCGTCCTTGTCCCTAAGCGTTTTATTATTTCTTTGATTCGTGTATTTTCCCGAACCCGCTCTTTGTTTTTTGTTTAGCAACACAATTTCCCTCATATACACATTACATGCCACCAACGTTTTTGAAGAAGAGTGTAAGACTTGTTTTTATGCTAAATAATCATGCGTTAATTTTTGAAAGTGTACAGTAGCATGCCGTCGTAGATGATTAAGGGCAGTTGACAAGACCAACGCCACGCTGGAGGAGCTGAAGTTCCAAGATGTTTTACGCCATTCACCTTACAGCTTGGACCTCGCGCCATGATAATTTTTTCTGTTTTTCAAGATAAAGGAATATATCATATGAAGGGTACAGGGTTTGCGAACAAAGAAGAGGTTACCGATGCAGTACGTGAGCCGTTGCTGTCATCAGCCGCCCTCAATCATCTACGATAGCATGCGGAGAGTAGTCCGCCGGTGGCGGAAGTGCGTCGCCAACGGTGGAGACTATATTAAAACTTTACGTGCACCTGAGAGACGATTCCTAACATTTATTTGAATGTAACATCTTTCAGTTTTATCATTAAATAAAAACGTTACAGCCAAGAAGGCAAAACTTACTGATGACCATCGTATCAATCAGCAGGCAACGAAATACGACCGAGAAATAGGGCCGTGGTCCAGGCATTTTGAAGGCAAAGCCGGGCTAGCGAGAAGCTCTCTTTCGAGTGTAACGAGCGCCACGGCGGCAGCTGCGGTATAAAGAAGAACTGTCACCTTCACCGGACGGAAAGAGGAATCGGCAGGTTGCTCCCAGGGAATCTAGCGGCCGTGCAACAACTCTACACTCTGTTTCAACTTACACTTGACCGCAGAGCAAAACCTAATAAGAGCCATCACGGTCACTGCATTGCCACGCGAATGTCACCTGAGTGTCAGGGGACAAGGCGCAGGGGGGGGGGGGTTAGCAAGGCGTAGAGCGCGTGAGTAATTGGATACGGCCACAGATCTAGGATCGACCGAAATGGCTCGTAGCGTCCACTGCGGTCAAGTGTAAGATGAAACAGAGTGTAATATACTCGGGGCCAACATTCTGTGGCGATGGAGTCAAACCTAAAAGCCGAAGCACGCCGTTTCACTGCGCAGCTGAATATAGTTCAGCCAGAATGTTTTACTGTGTGTAACTTAAATTAAAGATATAAAAAATTGTTCTTTTAACTTTGATTTTATCATGCTAATATGATATTCGTCAGGATATGCCAAACCTTAGGCGTTTTTTTAGCGTCCTTTTGGTTTTCTTGCCTTAAGCTCGCGGCAGGTTTTCAAGTTTCATGCAAAACAAACACGGTGTATATGTCTTGTGCACCGATACGTCAAATTTGTCGGTATGGTGTATCGTCGTACCTTACCTGAGCTCGCCCCTGTTCGCCACGGAGTTTCTCAAAGTCTGGCAACCAAAAGTTGTCAAAACTAATTAAGGAAGTTGTGTGCAACTTGAATGCACAAGTGAGACGGATGGGACCGGGACTCGATAGCGTTTCCGTACACCGTTTGTTCAGCGAGCCCACCGGTGTAAGGGCAAGCAGGGATTGAGACCAGGATCGATGGGTTCTGCAGCCCAAACTTTTGCTATGGCGTGTCGAGAGCTGTGCTGCCACCGACATCTCCCTCCCCCTCCGCACCCTCTCTAGGTGCAGGGGTAACAGAAAACGGTGCAAGTGGGTCATTCGACTTCGTGCCGTAGCGTGTGCGTGCTCCAGTTTCGGTATATCGCGCCCGCCCTACGATTCCTCAGCACCAGAAGAGTTTACGTACCAATGACTTTAAAACTGCAGCGCTAATAAAATTCACGGCTTTTTTTAGATCGACGTCCCATAGCTGCGTCTGTCGTAAAACCGATAGAATTCGATGGGATCAACAACGGCGCAATTTAGTTTGTAAATCGGTCTAAGTGCTTCAGCCAAAGCAGTTGAATTGCGTGCAGGGACGGGAGAAACGCAGGAAAGAGACGCGGATGGGCCTGCATGCTCGGCGATCGCGGTTCCAGCACCCCCAACCGCGACTCTCATACCATGGGGCCTGGAACGCCTCTCCGACTCGAGCGTTTACCGCGTTCAAAAAAGTGGTCCCTCGATTTCCGCCTGATGACGTCATACAGGTGTCATGCTGTCGCCGGTCGCGACCCTGGCGGTGTCACAGCAGTTGTGGTCGATGTGGCAGACGTCTGTTCTGCTGCAGGTCGCTCTTCATTGTGACAGTCCATGGAAGCTACAGTAGCTGGAAGTTCTGACGCCTGGGACGCCGTGACGACAGCGACACTCGCGTTCGCTCGTGCTTTTCGCCAGCATTTCTACGACCAACCGGCAGGATCGCGACATGTAACAGCGTGACACTCCGGCTTCTGTGACGTCATTTGTTGCCACTTCAGGAACCAGTTTTGATGTATGGGGGGGGGAGATAGGACGCTAAACACATTAGTTGGAGACGCGCTCCCAACACCATACTCATACGAAAAGCTCAACAGTAGCATATAAGTGTTTGTCAACGCCAAAAGCACAAACTGAAACCGAAACTACAGAAGTCTGGAAGTACTTGGCTCTATAATACAAAACCGTGGGCCTCAGCACCCTCCACCTTTCCCCCTAGCTTTTTATTCATTGCCACAGGAAGTTGCTCCCGAGTGACACACTAAACATTTTCACACATATATTCATGTAAAAGGGTGTATTTTGGAACACTCTTGCTACAACCTTTTGCACCACTACTACACGCTTGGTGAGTATTTATATGTTGTAACGAGGGTGTAATGGCCATTTACACACTTCCTACAGCTTTCCCACAACGTGGAGGCACCAAAGTTGTGTAGGAAGAGTGTACCTCTTCTTCCTTGCACCTTTCACGCACACTGTTTAGAAAAGGTGTAACTGCGATACTATCGAATACACACATGATTTCTTATTCCTCTTTCTTTATAGTGTTAGCCAAAGTTTGTCATGATCGTCTCAGATTGACACGAATAAATTACATTAGTGCTATTCATATTCAATATCGTTTCTTGGCTGCGCTCAAAGTTCAAGGATCATAACAATTAATCTTTCAGCACCCCACAAAACCTTCACGGCAGCGTGAGCATGGCAAATATACGCATCAAGCGCGCTCATCAGCACAAGGCTTCGTTCACATGTATATTCGCTTCTTGTGTCATCACTCCACCCAGGAAAATATTTTCACACATTGGACAGCCTTTGTCCCTAGGACAAGTGTGTCTGACTCTTTTAGGTAATTTATTTGTTCAGTCATTTTATCGGGTCCCGGGCCACAGCGTACACCGGGCCCCAGGGTGCACCTAACACAGAAGTGTGCTGTGGTAATTACACCTTTATCCAGAAGGTGTACTGTGATTTTACACCTTTCTAAAAGGTGTACTGCAGTATCGCAGTTTTACTAGAAGATGATAGAAAACAAAAAAATCTTTTTTAAGGGTGTGTTGTTGACACCCTTTTACGAAGGTTTATCGCTACTCCTATAAGAGTGTAAGTTATGGGACAGGCGATTCACACCTATAAAGGTGTGAAAATGTTTAGTGTGATATTCTCGATTATGACCTTTTTTCCTGCAATGGAAAGACGCAAGGGAATTGTCGTTCCCATCTCCGTGCTGACCGTACTGCGCTCTCTATGAAGGCTTTTCGTTTCCTTTCGTGTTTTAGTCGCGTGGGTTCGGTATCTGGTATGTGGGACGAAAACAAAAAAAACATCTCAACCAGAAATATGCGAGAACACGTAGTTAAGGCAAAACGAGAATGTGTGACAATCACAGATTTTACGTGAACCCCTTCCCAGCGGCGTGGAGGAATCAAAACGATGTTTCAACGCATACAAGAAGTGACGACACACAAGATGGCTGCGCCCTTGTCGAAGAGGTGTACACATTGGCTGGGGCATTTCAGCCGCGAATAGTTTCTGCTGTGTCCAAATGATTATCTGGTGAAGCTTGCTATACTACGTTTCACCTTGTCATGTGCCGCAGTGGACGGTATGAGCTATCCCAGTCCGTCCAGCTTCGCATACGGATCACGTGACCACGTTCCGCGCGCGCCGCTGCACCCATCGCGATAGTCACGTGACGTTTACACGGCATTGCATTGGCTTCGATGGCGCTTTTTGCCATCTACGGTGTATCGTAAGAAGAAAAAAGAGTATAGTTTCGCTCAAATATACTTTACTAGGAGGGCGATACAGGACACGCTCCCCATTTCCATTAGAGAGAACGACGGCCGCTCCCAATCCTCCCCTGGTGTAGAGGTTTATTCGGCGACTTCCGCCCTCCCCTCCTCTCGCCACCAGAGCGCGTGACCATGCATGGCCTCGGAAGGCGGTGCCGTTTCCGCCGTCACGCGTGTTCCTGCGGTTCTTCGTTGTCGACTTTCTCAAGTATTATCGGGGAGTGTCCCGTGTTCCCCCTACTAAAGTATTTGCTTCCCCTCCTGCATCCGCCGGTATCTCTCGCCCTCGACCAGCAGGATCTACCCGGTGTCTCAAGTAGCGGCCGGGCTCTTTAAATTGACCGCAAAATCGGTTTCTTAACCTATCGCGCTTTGATGTTGTGCAGCGTTGCCCACACACACAGGTCGTGCATTTATTTCTATAAAAGTTGCAGAGATCGAACTTACCTGAAGAAAAAGTGAAAAGGGAAAGAGGCTCAACTCTCATCAAAACGCAGCGAAGCCGCCGGTCTTCTAGCGATATAGGCCGCCCTATTTTTTGAACACATGTGGCTTCGCTGCGTTTCCATAGGAGTAAAGCCTTTTTTTCTTTTTCACTTTTTGTCTTGGGTAAGTTCGCTCTTCGCAAATTTTATAGAAATAATGCACCACCTGTGAACAACGCTGCACAAATTTGCAGCGCGATGGGTCAAGAAACCGATTATTGCGGTCGATTTAAAGAACCTGATCGCTCTTTGAGACACCTTGTAGATGAAAAACGTCAAATCACTGGGCTGAGGACGGACATGCGGCGTCTCCTGTTTCGTTGAAGAGAACTACTGCGCGTGCTCGGAACGCCTTTCACAGCCCAGGAGACAAAGATGGCAGCGTGCAGAAGGCGATCATTGGAAAGGTCTATACATCTTGTACCACAAGGGCGCCGCCATCTTGAACGTCGTCACTTCTGGTATGCCTTAAAACACTGTTTTGATCTCTCAACGCCTCTGGAAGATGTCCACGAAAAACTGCGCCATTGCGACACGTTATTATTTGGCGTCACCTCTATTTTCTCGCATATTCCGGGTGCAATATCCTATTATTATTTCGTCCCGTATATCAGATAAGAAGTCCAGACGACTAAGAACAAACACAAAATAAAAACTAAAAACGTCTATAGGTGGTGTGTCCCTGACCCACCTAAAAAAACGCGTCACGCGTTCGTACCACTGATCTCTGTTATGGAGGCTGGATGGAGCATTCAGTCAACAGGTATGAAGCCACCGGATGTAAGCGGCTGGTCCCCGAAGTGAGCGCGTGGCAGGCTTTGTAGCCCTTTCGAGTGCTGGTTCGAAAAGCATCGAGGGCACTGGATTTTCACTTGTCACCTCCAGAGAGACTGCTTGCTACGCAGTAAGAGCGCATGTAGACTCGAGAAGTATCATGGAAAGCCATTCAATGCAAACATCTTGAGGTCCTAGTTGATCAAGTGTGCACATGTCCCAAGTTCAAATGCTTCATTCTCGGGATTTAATTCGGAGCATGATTATTACAACCCACTCAAAGACACGGGAAAGTACGGATCAAAACATTGACTGAACGCACTAGGAAGACCAGCAGGCGCCCGACTCCCGGGACAAGCATCAAACTTCCGGTGACTTCACTCGCGCCCTGCTCGGAGAGCGGCTATGAGCCATCCAGCCCCCTATAATAGACAGCAGTGGTTCGTACCTTCGAAGCTGATTGTCACGTGACTCCTCACCGAAAGTCGATTGATTGGACGCACGGCACTTCCACCGTATATTGTCGGCCCTTCGAAACGGATCCCTCTACGAAGTATACGCCGTCACGACCAACGAGTCATTCTTCTTGCGGCATTTCGGATAACCCTAAGAACAACGTTATCCCCCAACACACCCGCCCGTAACACGTGACCGCCGAACCGGAACAGATATTCAATAGCGCGACGACCGCCACCGTTTCCATCTCGCAAAAGGAGCTCGGTTCCGGCTCCGCGCTCCCTTCATATCCCCAGGCCGACAGTGCGCCGGTCGCTACGTGCTCGCAGGACCAATCACCAGCCGACTCCGCTCTCTGCGCATGCGCGCGAGTAGCGCGGCGTTGTAGGCGTTACAGAAAAAATTTACAAAAATACGTTACCTATAGTACTTGCAAATAAACGTAACGCTGTTACCCTCCCCACGTTACTTCAGAATAAGAGGAACCCTTTACCGGTATCGGTAAAAAAGTAACGCTCGGTAATTTTGCGATACTTTTGATTTATAAATTAAATCGTCTTACTTTTTTATGTTACAGGTCTAGATAAGCGCCGAATGTTATAAAACAACGTTGAAGGTAAATAGCATGAATTCTAGAATTCATAACTTGACTCCTAAAAACTCAAAATAAACTTAAGTTAATTTTTTTTGTAGTCTTGAGAAGGTGTGACAAGTAAAGTAACTATGTTGCCCGTCACTCGAAATATGTAACGTAAGCACGTTATCCGTTACTGTTTTGTGAAGAAAACGAGTGCGTTACAACGCTGCCGAAAATGTAAAGTGTTAGCGGTACCGCCGTTACTTGTAACGCGTTCCCACCAGGCACTGCGGGAGCATGATCACGTGGTCCAATCCAGACGTGTGATTGGCAGAGCGAGGACGATGGCTTCCACCGCACTGGCAGCTCACTGTTGAACGGAATCTAGCTCCCACCTCCCAGCGTCCTTGCAGGTTACTCGGGCGGGGGCCGTTGTAATGCGTGCGCTGTCAAGCGACCTGATGGCCCGGGATCTCCCCAAAGGCACGGGAACACTTCCCCTTTTTTCTTTCTTTCTTTTTTCTGCCCCTTCTTTCCTTCGTCTCCGAAACCGCGGCACGTCGCTCAAAAAGGCTCGGGTCGATCAGACGCCGGCACGGCTGCCTCCCGTACCCATCCCCATCCCTATCCCCAACCCGTCTCGCAATTGGAAGCTTGCAATACAGGGAAAGGGCGGTGAAGCGGAGCCGCGTCTTCGCTAGGCGGAAGGGAGCGAAGCGGGCAGGGGTGGGACCGTTGCAATCAATAGCGCTAACGGCAGAACAACGCGGGACATATTTCAGGCGGCCGAGCGAACGGCGGGCGCAAATTCGCCCCCTCTCCCCAACCAAAACAAATCAACGCCCTCGCAGAAGAAATATTTCGGTTTTTAGCTTTTCTCGCGGCGCTTCTTTTTTTTGTTTTCCTTCATTTGTTTCGATGTCTTCGTGCCCCGCAATTCCGGGCTACCGGGTTCCGCTAGTGGCCCGAAAACAAGGGCACTTCTGGAGTGCCTCCTCCGCGATGGCTTCTTCTCTCTTTTCTTTTTTTCCCATAAAGAATACGGCGTTTGTCGAAACAAACAAAAAAGGGAAGAGTACAGGAAGGAGCTGTCGATTTGAGGTAACGAAAAATAAATGCGACAGTAGCGGAGAACGGCGTTGGTAATGCGAGAGACGGCATTGAAAGAGACGTTGTAGCTATAGAATCAATCGGAAAACCCTATTTGTTCTTCGAAACTAGCCTCGCTCATGACTCCTATTCAGCCAACTTCGGTGTCTCTCTTCTGAACCTTCAACGGTCTCTACCCCTTGCTTGAATTGCTTCTAACTATTCGATTTTAGAGCGCAGCTCTTAGGCGCCGTTTTCCGCAGGAGCGGCGTCGGCGTCGCCGTCGGCGTAACCGCGCGGTGCATTATGGGAAATATCCCATACATGCACCGCGCTGAGCCCCCCGGGGTCACGGCGGCTTCGGGGGGTGGCGTGACCTCGGGGAGGGGGGAGTGGGGGGTCACGTGACCTCGGGAGGGGGGGAGGGGGGTCACGTGACCCCTCAGGTCACCTGCCCCCCGGGGGCACGTGACCTGGGGGAGGAGGGGGAGGGGGGTCACGTGACCCCCAGATAGCGTGACCCCCTCCCCCCGAGGTCACGTGACCCCCCGGAGGAGATTGAAGAGTGAGGGGAGGGAGGAGGAGGAGGGGTATACCCTTCCTTGAGTACCGTCCTCCTCCTCCTCCTCCTCAAGAGCTGCGCTCCAATTGGGCGTTACAGGGAGTTGTAAACGGCTTTCATTTTTTATGCATATAAATCGCAACTATTGCACCGTACGAGAAGTCGCAACTATTAGCACCTTTCGGGGCGTCGAAATAGGCCAGACTATCATTCCCTTCTGAAAGACAAGTGCCATTATTTCGTTATAATAATTCTTACTCCAGTGTGTGTGTGTTTTTTTTCTTCCTTCAACCACTTCCTTGTCCAACTGGCTGAAGAGGCCAGCCGGGACACAAGACCTCCTGGCCAGCATCTAAAGCGGTGCGTCCTGCCTCCCCGGCCTGGTGCCGAGGGGGAGGGAGTATGCCAATTCTGTCGGACAATAAATGTTCTTTCCTCCTCCTCCTTCAACCACTTGACAGATTATCGCATCGTACGTCAAGAGTAAAAGCTTCCAAGGTTTGACGGGTTCAACCAACGTTCCTGAATACATCTAGTCACTGTCACGGTGAGAACAGAAGGTTGCCTCTTATGAACGCCCGTAGAAGGTTGGTGAGCTGGGCTACTTGGTAAGCATTATACATGGTTAAAGTCAGCGAACAACGTGAGGGAACTGTAGAAGAGTTCAGCGTCTTTCCTGTCTCCTGTATTCTTCTACAGTTTCCTCACGTTCTTCTGCTGACTTTAACCATGTATAAATAGGCAGTTTCCGTAGGCCGTTCCCCCCTCCCTCTCTCCGTTACGCTCTCCGGAACGAAGACTCTGCTACTGCGCATGCGCGGCGCTAACCTTGCCTGCAGCGTCCCGGATCTCGTAGCGGGTTGCGGAGAATATCGTGGGACCGCGGAAACGATCTACGAAAGCTCCCTAATGTATAAACGCCCGCCCTCTAGCACTCGCTGATTGACTTTCGCCGTGCTTTGGTGGCTCGTGCCATGGCCTCCTATATAGTACTGACAAAGCCTGGCAGATGGCCCCGAGAAGCGGACGCCGAAATGGAAAACGTGGAGCGGCAGACAACAGATGAGAGGAGAGCCACGTGACTGGCGCCCCGCTGCGGCGAATGCCGAAACACACTTCTCCCGAGCAAACAAGTGTGTTTCGGGTCCTCGCCGCTGCAAAAGCTGTGCGCTGACGTCCAGGTTCCCCGAGAAATGGCTCTTTGATGCTCTGTGCTACCAGATCCTCGCGCTCCAAATCTGCGACCGGGCACTCTATGGCTCCGCCGTCGAGCTGCCAGGCTTTGTGAGTATAGAGCAGGCTATGCTCGTGCACGCTCAAGTCTCAGGAGACGCCTGACGCTCTATGAAAAATAGAAAAGCTTGTGCTGGAAGCGGGACAACTTAAACTGCGTCCTGCCGTTCTCGTTTATGTTAGAGACGACAGTGCACATTACTGGATCCTCAATGCTCCGTGAGAAACTGACATCATATCTATGCATCTATTGGGTTCGCTTCCTAAACTTGAAGAAAATCTTCTCATATATTTTTGTTTCACTCATCCATTTGTTTTCTTGTTGCACTTAAAATTCCACTTTTTATATTCATTGTGCAATGTATTTATTGTGGACCTATCGCTTTGGAGTCGTATTCTTACGAATGATAATTGATGAAGCGGTAAATAACGTAAGAAACTAAACGTTTAATGTGGCGAACTTGTGCCAAGATAAAAAAGGAAACAAGAAGATAACCACAGAGCGTCGCGGGCGTCGAAGTCGGCGTAGCGGCAGGTTCCAGCGCAAGAGCGAGACTGACCCCGGCTCGCCCCGCGGAGTCCTTGTGTAGACGCGTGAGCTTCTGGAACAATTGACGTAGAAGGTTCGGTGAGTAGAACATTCGGTCCTCGAACAAACAACGGGCTTCCCGAACTTAACAGAACGCGACATTTACAGAAATAACGAAAATATGCTTATGCTCCCAGGCATCAAACCACGGTCCCTTTGCGTGGGAGTCAAGCACGATAACCATTGGGCCACGGGCACGCTCGCATCGAGGAGCACGTGGCAATATTCCTTGTTTAGAGCTAAGTGGTACTTATTTTATTGATGTTGTGCGTTTATGATCCGTGCGTTTTTTAGAGCGCAGCTTTTAGGCGTCCCGTTTGCAGGTTGAGCGGCGTCGGCGTAATCGCAAGCGTTGCATTATGGGACGTCACATGTTCCCAGCTAAATTAGCGGGGAAACTGACTTAGGGTTGAGGTCGTGACGTCAATTTAGCGGAAAACATAACGCGCTAAAATTAGTGGGAAAATATTGGCTAAATGTCCCGCTGAATTCAGCGGGAAAAGTTTTGCAAAATTTCCCGCTAAATTCGGCGGGAATATTTCCCCTCTAAACTTGGAGGAAAAATGTTCGCTAAATTTGGGAGGGGAGAAAGAGAGGAGAGGAGGGTACGGTGCGAGGAGGAATATCCTTCCCTCTGTACCCTCCCTCCTCTCATCAAGTGCTGCGCTCTAATTCAGCATTACGGAGTATTGTAAGCGACTTTTTTTTATTAATGGAATATACGCGTTTTATTATCCCCCTTAAGGCCTGACCACATTAGGGGCAACAGCGCCGCCGGTTGGCGCAGCTGAGCGGCACTGCTCGTCCGGCGTCCCAACGCGAGGGAGGCCACATTGGCCTCCGGTTTGCGGGGCGTTATAGTCACGTGACGCTCTAGCTCTCGCGTTCTCGAGATCGCACGAGCGACTCTCGACGGATTTCCCGCTTTTTCGTCGTCTGCTCATCGTTAGATTTTTCTGTTTCAGCTCTCATCTTTCGCGTATGTCGGCGTCAAAACCGCATGCGCTGCCTACATGCTAGGTGTCCATGATGACGTGGTGATCAGTGTGGATGTGATTA
>JAZHYW010060448.1:0-15038 GCA_037355805.1 Ixodes ricinus | reverse complement strand
TTTAAGAATTACCCCGCATTGTTCGAAAGATAACGTATATTACGTGGTGAATCGCAGGACCACCGCTGTCTGAAGGTAAAATTCATGGAAAATGCCTGGCAGCTGCTGAATATTTTTGGTCATTCACCCAAGCCGCAGCGAGGCAAGCAAGCAGTGCGCGTTGAACCACCCCTACTACAGCTGGTGTTTCGGGTAGCGGTACATTTCTGAGTCGCTCGTTTCTCGCGTGATTTGGAACATAGTGGCGCCACTGTGCAAATAGCTGTCAAACACTTCCGGTCCTGAAGTAGACGGTGGGTTTCGCAGTATGTGCAGAGATCGAATCCACCCGCTCTTTCGGGAAATGATCGCTTATGCCACTCGTACAGGGTAATTCAACTCTATGGCGAAAGAATCATGCGTAAGAAATGAAAAATGTCCCAGGACCGGAAGTGTGGCAAGGATTCTCCTTAGATGGTGCGAGTGACTTTGTCGCCAAAAAAGAAAAAGGCGAGTATGAAAATGTATGTGGTGTACACATTGCGATGCCCCTTCAAACGTTGTTCCTAAAAAAAAAATCTGCCTGGGGTACCTTACGCTGCACAGATGTTTGATAGGCCCGTAAGCGCTCACGTTTCGTCGTTGACTACTAGCGTCATTTCAGCCAATTAGTGGAGGCTTTAGGCCCAGTGGTTCGGGGTTTTTGTTTTTGGCCACCAAAACATCTCATCGCCAATAAGCGGTCGGCTACAATAGTCGATAAGATAAATTACGATTGAGACGAAAGAGAAGCCTGGCACTGACCAATGTTGAGCCGTTGATTCCAGTAACAGCCTCGGGTACTTTCTTTTCTGTCGTCAGTCCTTGAAATTCTATCGCTTCCCTTAAAACCGTATGAGACCTGCAAACTGCGCCAAACATAGACCACGACAGTGATTCCGCAAAAGTAAGTTTCTCGTTCGTTGAAGCAGTAAATATTGTATAAATATGACGACAACAAAACGAGATGAAATCGGTGTTAAAACAAAACAGCATGAATACCGGACGCCGGTTAATCATTTGGCAATGCCTGTGTCACGGCATCTGTAATTTACGTTCGCGCATCTGTCCCTTCCATTGTGGCGTTTGACGAGGCCACCATCGACGTTGGAGCGCTTTGGCATGAATATTTGAAGCATTGTCACTGACAGAATGAGATCGGCAGGGATGAGTTTTAGTTGGTCTCTCTCCAACGCACGGTGTAAGATATATATATAGGTAGTGGCAGCCACTACTACATGGCTCCTCCATATGCGGCTAATGGCAGCCTGTCGCAGGCCCGGTTCTCCACGCTACTCTATGGGAGACATGCATATTTTAAAGTTGCCTCTGGGTGCGCCACGCGCCGTGTAGAACTCGCACTCTGCGCTGCGCGTGTTGCTTGGACAATGCCTCGTCATTGTTCTTAGTTCAATGCCTCAACGGCGGCGAGAACCGTTTTATGAACGCGTTGAAGCGGTGTGATCTTTGGCGCGGTTTTCAAGCCCGCGTCCATCAAAGCGGAGCCAACGTTACTAGAACCCTCAGTTGGGAAACTCACCATTGAAACCCGCCGCTGGCGTCCACCGAGACCGAGCTAAATACGACAACAGCGCCACTCTTTATTATTTGTCTTTACTGCGTCTTAATTTGATTTTATCCGACGTTACCCAACTATCGGGAGGAGTGGAAGCGTGCGGACGTTACCCGGAGCAAACAACGCCGCTAATGGAACGAGTGTTCTGGGTGTCATGGAGTAAGCTGCCAGTAGGTTTTGAAACGCCACAATACGAAACACTTTACTCCGCAGTCGGACAGAGCACATCTCGCAGTGCGATGCGTGTCCTCGCCTATCAGATACTTACACCGGTGCTCCAGCGCAGGCTTCCAACCTTCCGATAATGCTTCGGCGTCTCGTTAGGCCTCCAGTGCAACCCGCAGCCAAATCACTGCGAAAGACCACGAGCTCCCGGCGGGCGGTCGGGCTTTCGAAAGAGACGTACGCCAGTGCCGTTTTTACATTTTTGCAGATTTTTCACAGAATTTCACATTAACTGCAACTATCACTCCAGTCATGATCTTGGATGCTTCTGAGTCTGTGCAGATGCCACCATGTTAAGACGACGGGGAAGTTTTGGTATTGTCACAAGGTTGCGTATGCGCAACCTAGTCATGGCTGTGAGCGAATCCGGCTATGAAAATGTGTCCCTTAACTAAGCCTGAAGTCTGAAACGTTGCACTATGCTGTACACTCCTGTAAATGCGTGAAAAACTGCAAGCCATATTTTTTATTCATATTATTTGAGATTCGATGAAACATAGTAAAACTACAAATATGCTCAGTAAAACAGCAACAGGACATTGACAACTAATATGTCCCATACAGCGAAGTACAAATCAAGCTCCACGCAATATTTGAAATTCTGGCAAAGATCCGCAAGAATTTGAAGCGCGATCCGGGAAACGTACAACAAGCAAAAAACTAGCCTGAAAGCCCCATAGTGGTAGCGCCATATCTTCACGGCATCACCCACAAGGCCAAAGAAGATAGCAGGCCGGCAAAGGTTATGTCGTATGTTCCGCGCCGAACAAGGTATACTCCACGTGCGGCTAGATCAACAAGGCACAAAACACACACAAAAACGATGTGACAAAGCACACAAGACAAGTACGCCCAATGTCAAAAGAGGCCATCAATAAGAGTTCTCATGACGTGCGGGAGATGCTACATAGGCCAAACAGGACGCTGTATAAACGATAGAACAGGAGAAGATGCCGCATCCGTTAAGAACACTTAACAGCAGCAGGACACATAGCAGCTCACTAACGTACATGAGAATGGTGAAGTAAGACTACACGAAGTTGACATTGTGGGAAGGCCTGAAGTCACGAGAACCAACTCGCACGTGAGTCGCTACAGGCCCTAGCCATCAAGGACAAGGTAGCAGGAATGTGTTAGCGCCCCTTCAGTTGCACGTCCACGCCATGGAGGACGCGTTCCTGCGCGGAGCCACGGCGTAAGGGCAAGGATAAACAGAAAGAAGAACGCCCCCCATCACCCCCCCCCCCCCCCCAAAAAAAAAAAACACAACAACAACAAAAAAACAGAAATTTAAAAAAGCTTTAAGAAAACAGAAAACAAAAGATTATGAATTAAGCGATAAAGACAGTAAAAAAGAAAATAATAATTACTCAAGAACAGAAAAAGAAAAAGAGGAGCAATAAACCAAGTTGCAAGTCCTGCGCTGTAGAATGGTGTTCTTTGTGTGTGTGTGATCTTTTGTTCAGCTGGCCCATCGAAACACAGCGCCCTGTTTCTTTCAGGAAAACATTTCTGAAGTTATATTAACAATCTATTAAAACCACAATGTGCATGTTAAGCTAAGCGATTCATTATAGACAGCAATTAAACAAAGACTCTTATACTCAGGTCAAACAGAATAAACAATACGATAATCAGGCTCACTATTAGGAGCGCGGAACACCTATAGGAGGGCGCCCTACACCCTTGGGAGATTATTGGCAACGCCACCTGTGACAGCTTCCACGTTACGCCACATAGTGAAGCGCTGCCCTCTCCGACCTCTTCTAATGAGCCCACAGCGTCTTCGCCCCATCTGCGCCTTCCCACGGCCGCTTTTCTCGATTTAGCAACCGGTTAGTAAAAGTTTGGCACCTTGACATTCAAAACCTACCCGCTTTCAGCTTTTCTACGGTTGTGTTTCCCGTCATTCGAACCCCAGGCGTTGCTCAAAGCTCTTGTTCCATCGTATGCCTCAAAGTTTTTAGTGCCATCCGCGCAAGCGTATGGCCGTGTTCTTTTATCTGCGCCGGAAGACGTCCTTGCCAAGCGTGAGTGCGGCTTGCTGGTTCCGGAAATGGACCTTTTTCACATACCGACGGCACCAGGCGGTGGCTGCATGAACTAAAAATCGAGGAAGGGACCTCGCCGGAGAACAATCGATAACGGGAGCTACGCTGCCAGTTTCTTCGTTCACCGAGCAGCGGGCGTGCTCGCGCGCTGTCCAAGTGGGGCATCCCATGGCGTCCCCCTTAAACGTCGTGTTATTCTTTTCCGTCCGCTTTCTTTTTTATGCGCGCAATTATGTGTGCGCCGCAATTACGTCGGCTGTCCTCGCTGATCTATAGCCTCCTTCCGAATTTCCTCGATTTTTGGTGCCAACTTCCGCCAGCTTGGCATCGGCGCGCTCGCGCGTGCGCGAGAGAACGCTTCTCGGAAAAGGTCCATTTACCACGGGACGACTGTTCGTCAGTGCCAGTAGTGTGACAAAATCACATGACAAGCATATTTGTCGCCTCTTTTATGGGATTGCTGTCCGCTCGCCGCGGTGATCGAGTAGACGTGCTGGGATTGAGATGATGATCGCGGCGGTTTACGGTGGGGCATGCTGCGGATCTGTTGCACGATGAAAAAACAGCGCATAAAGGAGCATAACAATGAAGAGATACAAATAGAACACACAGGCGCAGTGTACTCAATTTTCAGGTCTCGTTAAAAAACGGTTAGCGCCGAATGTGGCTCACAACGTTTTGTGCAGCGCTGTCCTCAGGTACGCTGGATATTCATTAGAAAAAAGGCTTGGCTGCTACACGTGTTGTTAATGCCAGTCTGGTCATGTTCTAATGCGATATGCTTCTGCTAAGAGCCGCATCGTGGTGCCACTGCCTTGTCGTACGCCTCGTATACGCTCAAGCTGTTGAGAAATACTACAAAATACAAAATGTCTTGCGTAATTCTCAACAAACACATCGGTGGGACGAATCCGTCTAAATTATAGATAGAAAGTTATTGCAAATTGTAGGCATCACGTATCAAGCATAAAAATACAACACGCTCGTCCGTGATCTATCTTATTTATACATATTTGTTTTCTGCTTGCTTTAATTTGAGTTTCTTGAAGAGCGGAAACAGCGGACTCTCTCTCATATTCATCTTGTCTATAAATAGTAGAAAATGGTTATTCGTCTTAGTCTGCAATCAGGGGTACGATAGACACACAGACTTGTTATTTGAAAAGTTAGGTATTGTTCAAGTAACATTTTTTTATGATTATAAATTTGGTTTTGTATACAAAAAGAAGCTTTCAACAATCCAGATAATCTTTTTGCTTTCACTTTCAAGCTTACAATTTAAAAGGGACTTCGTACGCCATTCTCTATATTGACGTCTGACTGTCCTGCACTCAGACAAACAATGGGTATATATCAGATGCTTAGACATGCTTCCATAAAGTCTTAAGGGCTGTTGTTTTTTTTTTTGCTTTGTTTTTAATAACTTGGACGCCGAGGGACCGTGCCGGGCGTCACAATATCCGATGGGAAACAGAACCCCCAGCAAAAGTTCGCCTTTGAGTCGCATCGCCCGCCGAAATTGGAATTTGCGGTCACTGCTTCTGACCAGTCTAAGATCCCTGCCGCAATCACGTCTCCGCTTCCGGCACAGAAGGTAATTGTGAAGTCGAGCCGCTTTAGCCAGCAGCTTCCTCGGCGAGTTCTTTGTTAAGGGCCCCTGCACCGCAGTCCTCAAGAAATGTCTGTTATGCTACCCCTAAACACGAACCAACATTGGGGGTTTTCGTAGATCGTTTTCGCCGTCCCGCAACGCTCTCCGCAACCCACTACGATACCGGAACTCTACAGTCAAGGCCATCGGCGCGCAGGCGCGGTAGCGGCTTGTCCGTTGCGGAGGACTTAGCGGAGGTAAACGCGGACGACGAAAACTCCTATTCACGCTTCCGGTTTGCGCCTTTCACGGTGATTGAAGACGCCGCCAAGAGCGTTCTACGATGCCCCATACTTTAGTTGATGAACGCGGCCGAACTAAAAGCGCTCCTGCCCGCCCAGAGTGTTTATCGGCACTTGTGATAGTCACCTAATTTCTATGCTGTTATTTAGTGCCATTTCAACAGTTTAGGTCTCTACGTGAATTGCAAGGCACGCAATGCCTAAGAACAGTTGTGTGCCGTACCTCAAATCGAATGCAGCAAGAAACTCCGATCTGCAATACCACGAGCTGCAGTCCAAATAACGCCCTCAGGATTCTTGCTTATAGAACATCTCGAGGAAGGACAGAGACAAGGGGAGCCAGTGGCAGCCAAGATGCAGGACTGTTGTGTGGTCACTTCCAATTTAACGAAGAAGACTCACAAGTTAGGAATGAGGGGAAAAGTGCTGCGGGCGAGAGCGGTAACAACAACAACGATAAAAGAGAGAATAAAAACACATAGGGGCAAGGACAAACAGCCCAGTTATTTCAACTAGCAACTTGATTTTTCAACTTCAACTTTCATCTAGCAAGATGCTAGTTGAAAGAAAATGTGCTGTCCGTCCTTGTCCCTAAACGTTTTATTATTTCTTTGATTCGTGTATTTTCCCGAACCCGCTCTTTGTTGTTTGTTTATCAACACAATTTCCCTCATATACACCTTACATGCCACCAACGTGTTTTGAAGAAGAGTGTAAGACTTGTTTTTACGCTAAATAATCAGGCGTTAATTTTTGAAAGTGTACAGTAGCCATGCCGTCGTAGATGATTAAGGGCAGTTGACAAGACCAACGCCACGCTGGAGGAGCTGAAGTTCCAAGATGTTTTACGCCATTCACCTTACAGCTTGGACCTCGCGCCATAATAATTTTTTCTGTTTTTCAAGATAAGGAATATATCATATGAAGGGTACAGGGTTTGCGAACAAAGAAGAGGTTACCGATGCAGTACGTGAGCCGTTGCTGTCATCAGCCGCCCTCAATCATCTACGATAGCATGCGGAGAGTAGTCCGCCGGTGGCGGAGGTGCGTCGCCAACGGTGGAGACTATATTAAAACTTTACGTGCTCCTGAGAAGATTCCTAACATTTATTTGAATGTAACATCTTTCAGTTTTATCATTAAATAAAACGTTACAGCCAATAAGGCAAAACTTATTGATGACAATCGTATCAATCAGCAGGCAACAAAATACGACCGAGAAATAGGGCCGTGGTCCAGGCATTTTGAAGGCAAAGCCGGGCTAGCGGGAAGCCCTCTTTCGAGTGTAACGAGCGCCACGGCGGCAGCTGCGGTATAAAGAAGAACTGTCACCTTCACCGAACGGAAAGAGGAATCGGCAGGTTGTTACCAGGGAATCTAGCGGCCGTGCAACAACTCTACACTCTGTTTCAACTTCACACTTGACCGCAGAGCAAAACCTAATAAGAGCCATCACGGTCACTGCATTGCCACGCGAATGTCACTTGAGTGTCAGGGGACAAGGCGCAGGGGGGGGGGGGGGGGTTAGCAAGGCGAGAGCGTGGAGTAATTGGATACGTCCACAGATCCAGGATCGACCGAAATGGCTCGTAGCGTCCACTGCGGTCAAGTGTAAGATGAAACAGAGTGTACTATACTCGGGGCCAACATTCTGTGGCGATGGAGTCAAACCTAAAGAGCCGAAGCACGCCGTTTCACTGCGCAGCTGAATATAGTTCAGCCAGAATGTTTTGCTGTGTGTAACTTAAATTAAAAATATATAAAATTGTTCTTTTAACTTTGATTTTATCATGCTAATATGATATTCGTCCGTATATGTCAAACCTTAGGCGTTTTTTTAGGTCCTTTTGGTTTTTTTGCCTTAAGCTCGCGGCAGGTTTTTAAGTTTCGTGCAAAACAAACACGGTGTATATGTCTTGTGCACCTGATACGTCAAATTTGTCGGTATGGTGTATCGTCGTACCTTACCTGAGCCGTCGCCCCGTAGGAGTTTCTCAAAGTCTGGCAACCAAAAGTTGTCAAAACTAATTAAGGAAGTTGTGTGCAACTTGAATGCACAAGTGAGACGGATGGGACCGGGACTCCGATAGCGTTTCCGTACACCGTTTGATCAGCGAGCCCACCGGTGTAAGGGCAAGCAGGGATTGAGACCAGGATCGATGGGTTCTGCAGCCCAAACTTTTGCTATGGCGTGTCGAGAGCTGTGCTGCCACCGACATCCTCTCCCCCTCCGCACCCTCTCTAGGTGCAGGGGTAACAGAAAACGGTGCAAGTGGGATTATTCGACTTCGTGCCGTAGCGTGTGCGTGCTCAGTTTCGGTATATCGCGCCCGCGCTACGATTCTCAGCACCAGAAGAGTTTACGTACCAATGACTTTAAAACTGCAGCGCTAATAAAATTCACGGCTTTTTTAGATCGACGTCCGCATAGTCCGCGTCTGTCGTAAAGCCGATAGAATTCGATGGGATCAACAACGGCGCAATTTAGTTTGTAAATCGGTCTAAGTGCTTCAGCCAAAGCAGTTCAATTGCGTGCAGGGACGGGAGAAACGCAGGAAAGAGACGCGGATGGGCCTGCATGCTCGGCGATCGCGGTTCAGCACCCCCAACCGCGACTCTCATACCATGGGGCCTGGAACGCCTCTCCGACTCGGCGTTTACCGCGTTCAAAAAAAGTGGTCCCTCGATTTCCGCCTGATGACGTCATACAGGTGTCATGCTGTCGCCGGTCGCGACCCTGGCGGTGTCACAGCAGTTGTGATGGATGTGGCAGACGTCTGTTCTGCTGCAGGTCGCTCTTCATTGCGACAGTCCATGGAAGCTACAGTAGCTGGAAGTTCTGACGCCTGGGACGCCGTGACGACAGCGACACTCGCGTTCGCTCGTGCTTTTCGCCAGCATTTCTACGACCAACCGGCCAGGATCGCGACATGCGAACAGCGTGACACTCCAGCTTCTGTGACGTCATTTGTTGCCACTTCGGAACCAGTTTTGATGTATGGGGGGGGGGGGATAGGACGCTAAACACATTAGTTGGAGACGCGCGCCCAACACCATACTCATACGAAAAGCTCAACAGTAGCATATAAGTGTTTGTCAACCCAAAAACACAAACAGAAACCGAAACTACAGAAGTCTGGAAGTACTTGGCTCTATAATACAAAACCGTGGGCCCAGCACCCCTCACCTTTCCCCCTATTTTTATTCATTGCCACAGGAAGTTGCTCCCGAGTGTACACTAAACATTTTCACACATATATTAATGTAAAAGGTGTATTTTGGAACACTCTTGCTACAGCCTACTGCTACTCTACTATTACACGCTTGGAGGAGTCCTGTGTGCCAGAGTAGCAATGGTGTTAGTAGAAGAGGTAAGTGTATACCTTCTATCACGCCTTCACGCACAATCCGTAAAAAAGGTGTAACCGCGATAATTACCGAGTGCACTCCATGATTTCCTTTATTCTTCTTTCTTTATAGTGTTAGCCAGCAAGGCAAAACGAGAATGCGTGACAATCACAGATTTTACATGAACCCCTCGCCAGCGGCGTGGAGGAATCAAAACGATGTTTCAACGCATACAAGAAGTGACGACACATCAAGATGGCTGCGCCCTTGTCGAAGAGGTGTACACATTGGCTGAGCATTTCAGCCGCGAATATTTTCTGCTGTGTCCAGATCGATTATCTGGCGAAGCTTGCTATACTACGTTTCACCTTGTCATGTGCCGCAGTGGACGCGTATGAGCTTATCCCAGTCCGTCCAGCTTCGCATACGGATCACGTGACCACGTTCCGCGCGCCGCTGCACCCATCGCGATAGTCACGTGACGTTTACACGGCATTGCATTGGCTTCGATGGCGCTTTTTGCCATTTACGGTGTATCGTAAGAAGAAAAAAGAGTATAGTTTCGCTCAAATGTACTTTACTAGAAGGGCGATACAGGACACGCACCTCATTTCCATTAGAGAGAACGACGACCGCTCCCAATCCTCCCCTGGTGTAGAGGTTTATTCGGCGACTTCCGCCCTCCCGTCCTCTCGCCGCCAGAGCGCGTGACCATGCATGGCCTCGGAAGGCGGTGCCATTTCCGCCGTCACGCGTGTTCCTGCGGTTCTTCGTTGTCGACTTTCTCAAGTATTATCGGGGAGTGTCCCGTGTTCCCCCTACTAAAGTATTTGGCTCCCCTCCTGCATCCGCCGGTATCTCTCGCCCTCGACCAGCAGGATCTACCCGGTGCCTCAAATAGCGGCAGGGTTCTTTAAATTGACCGCAAAAATCGGTTTCTTAACGCTATCGCGCTTTGATGTTGTGCAGCGTTGCCCACACACACAGGTAGTGCATTTATTCTACTAGTAAAAGTTGCAGAGATCGAATTTATCTGAAGAAAAGTGAAAAGGGAAAGAGGCTCAACTTCATCAAAACGCAGCGAAGCCACCGGTCTTCAAGCGATATAGGCCGCCCTAGTGTTTGAACACCTGTGGCTTCGCTGCGTTTCCATGGGAGTAAAGCCTTTTTTTTTTTTTCACTTTTGTCTCGGGTAAGTTCACTCTTCGCAAATTTTATAGAAATAATGTACCACCTATGGAACAACGCTGCACAAATTTGCAGCGCGATGGGTCACGAAACCGATTATTGCGGTCGATTTAAAGAACCTGGCTCGCTTTTTGAGACACCTTGTAGATGAAAAATGTCAAATCACTGGGCATGAGGACGTACATGCAGCGTCTCCTGTTTCGTTGAAGAGAACTACTGCGCGTGCTCAGAACACCCTTCACAGCCCAGGAGACAAAGATGGCAGCGTGCAGAAGGCGATCATTGGAAAAGTCAATACATCTTGTACCACGAAGGCGCAGCAATCTTGAACGTCGTCACTTCTGCTATGCGTTAAAACACCGTTTTTGATCTCTCCACGCCGCTGGAAAGTGTCTCACGAAAAATTGCGCCATTGCGACACGTTATTCTTTTGCCTCACCAATATTTTGTCGCCAAATCCCGGGTGAAATGTCATACTATTTATTCGTCCCGCATACCAAATAACAAACCCGCGTAACTTAAAAAAAAAAAACGAACAACGACTATAGGAGGTGCGGCCCTGACCCGTCTGACGACACGCGTCACGTGTTCGTATCTTCGAAGCTCATCGTCACGTGACTCCTCACCGAAAGTCGATTGATAGGACGCAACGGTACTTCCACCGTATATTGTCGGCCCTTCGAAACGGATCCCTCTACGAAGTATACGGCGTCACGACCAACGAGTCATTCTTCTTGCGGCATTTCGGATAACCCTAAGAACAACGTTACCCCCAACACACCCGCCCGTAACACGTGACCGCCGAACCGGAACACATATTCAATAGCGCGACGACCGCCACCGTTTCCATCTCGCAAAAGGAGCTCGGTTCCGCCTCCGCGCTCCCTTCATATCCCCAGGCCGACAGTGCGACGGTCGCTACGTGCTCGCAGGACCGATCACCAGCCGACTCCGCTCTCTGCGCATGCGCGAGAGAGCGCGGCGTTGTAGGCGTTACAGAAAAAATTTACAAAATGCGTTACCTATAGTACTTGCAAAATAAACGTAACGCTTTACCCTCCCATGTTACTTCAGAATAAGAGGAACCCTTTACCGCTATCGGTAAAAAAGTAACGCTCGGTGATTTTGCGATACTTTTGATTTATAAATTAAATCGTCTTACTTTTTTATGTTACAGGTCTAGATAAGCGCTGAATGTTATAAAACAACGTTGAAGGCAAATAGGATGAATTCTAGAATTCGTAACTTGACTCCTAAAAACTCGAAATAAACTGAAGTTAATTTTCTTTTTTTGTAGTCTTGAGAAGGTGTGACAAGTAAAGTAACTATGTTGCCCGTCACTCGAAATATGTAACGTAAGCACGTTATCCGTTACTGTTTTGTGAAGAAAACGAGTGCGTTACAACGCTACCGAAAAAGTAAACTGTTAGCGGTACCGCTGTTACTTTTAACGCGTTCCCGCCAGCACTACGGGAGCATGATCACGTGGTCCACTCCAGACGTGTGATTGGCAGAGCGAGGACATGGCTTCCACCGCACTGGCAGCGCACTGTAGAACGGAATCTAGCTCCCACCTCCCACCGTCCTTGCAGGTTACTCGGGCGGGGGCCGTTGTAATGCGTGCGCTGTCAAGCGACCTGATGGCCCGGGATCTCCCCAAAGGCACGGGAACACTTCCCCTTTTTTTTTCTTTCTTCTTTTTTCTGTCCCTTCTTCCTTCGTCTCCGAAACCGCGGCACGTCGCTCAAAAAGGCTCGGGTCGATCAGACGCCGGCACGGCTGCCTCCCGTACCCATCCCCATCCCTATCCCCAACCCGTCTCGCAATTGGAAGCTTGCAATACAGGAAAGCGGCGGTGAAGCGGAGCCGCGTCTTCGCTAGGCGGAAGGGAGCGAAGCGCAGGGGTGGGACCGTTGCAATCAATAGCGCTAACGGCAGAACAACGCGGGACATATTTCAGGCGGCCGAGCGAACGGCGGGCGCAAATTCGCCCCCTCTCCCCAACCAAAACAAATCAACGCCCTCGCAGAAGAAATATTTCGGTTTTTAGCTTTTCTCGCGGCGCTTCTTTTTTTGTTTTCCTTTATTTGTTTCGATGTCTTCGTGCCCTGCAATTCCGGGCTACCGGGTTCCGCTAGTGGCCCGAAAACAAGGGCACTTCTGGAGTGCCTCCTCCGCGATGGCTTCTTCTCACTCTTTTTCCCCATAAAGATACGGCGTTTGTCGAAACAAACAAAAAAGGAAGAGCACAGGAAGGAGCTGTCGATTTGAGGTAACGAAAAATAAATGTGACAGCAGCGGAGAACGGCGTTGGTAATACGAGCGACGGCATTGAAAGAGACGTTGTAGCTATAGAATCAATCGGAAAACCCTATTTGTTCTTTGAAACTAGCCTCGCTCATGACTCCTATTCAGCCAACTTCGGTGTCTCTGTTCTGAACCCTTCAACGGTCTCTACCCCTTGCTTGTATTGCTTTAAAGCTGATTTTTTTAGCCTAATTCAGATGTTCTAGTACAGCATCGCAACTATTAGACCTTCGGGGCGTCGAAATAGGCCAGAATGTCATTCCCTTCTGAAAGAAAGCGCCATTATTTCGTTATAATAATTCCTACTCAAGTGTGTTGTTGTTGTTTTTTTTTCCTTCAACCACTTGAACAGATTATCGCATCGTACGTCAAAGAGTAAAAGCTTCCAAGGTTTGACGGTTCAACAACGTTCCTGAATACATCTAGTCACTGTCACGGTGAGAACAGGAGGGTGCTCTTATGAACGCCCGTAGAAGGGTGGTGAGCTGGGCTACTTGGTAAGCATTATACATGGTTAAAGTCAGCGAACAACGTAGGGAACTGTAGAAGAGTTCAGCGTCTTTCCTGTCATCCTGTATTCTTCTACAGTTTCCTCACGTTTTTTGCTGACTTTAACCATGTATAAATAGGCAGTTTCGCAGACCGTCCCCCCCCTCCCTGCCTTCTCCGCTACGCTCTCCGGAACGAAGACTCTACTAACTACGCATGCGCGGCGCTAACCTTGCCCGCAGCGTCCCGGATCTCGTAGCGGGTTGCGGAGAATATCGTGGTAGCAGAGAAACGATCTACGAAAACTCCCTAATGTATAAACGCCCGCCCTCTAGCACTCGCCGATTGACTTTTACCGTGCTTTGCGGTGGCTCGTGCCACTGGCCTCCTATATAGTACTGACAAAGCCTGGCAGATGGCCCCGAGAAGCGGACGCCGAAATGGAAAACGTGGAGCGGCAGACAACAGATGAGAGGAGAGCCACGTGACTGGCGCCCCGCTGCGGCGAAACGCCGAAACACACTTCTCCGAGCGAACAAGTGTGTTTTGGGTCCTCGTCGCTGCAATAGCTGTGCGCGTCACGTCCAGGTTCCCTGAGAAATTGCTTTTTGATGCTCTGTGCTACCAGACCCTCGCGCTCCGAATCTGCGACCGGGCACCCTATGGCTCCGTCGTCGAACTGCCAGGCTTTGTGAGTAAAGAGCAGGCTATGCTCGTGGACGCTCAAGTCTCAGGAGACGCCTACGCTCTATGAAAAATAGAAAAGCTTGTGCTGGAAGCGGGACAACTTAAACTACGTCCTGCCGTTCTCGTTGTGTTAGAGACGATAGTGCGCATTACTGAATCCTCAATGCTCCGTGAGAAACTGACATCATATCTATGCATCTATTGGGTTCGCTTCCTAAACTTGAAGAAAAATCTTCTCATATATTTTTGTTTCACTCATCCATTCGTTTTCTTGTTGCATTTAAAAATGCCACTTTTTAAATATTCATTATGCAATGTATTTATTGTGGACCTATCGCTGAGTCGTATTGTTACGAATGACAATTGATGAAGCGGTAAATAACGTAAAAGCTAAGCGTTTAATGTGGCGAACTTGTGCTAAAATAAAAAAGGAAACAAGAAGATTGCAACAGAGCGTCGCAGGCGTCTAAGTCGGCGTAGCAGCAGGTTCGAGCGCAAGAGCGAGACTGACCCCAGCACGCCCCTGCGGAGTCTCTCTATGTAGACGCGTGGTCTTCTGGAACAGTCTGGCGTACAAGGTTCGGCGGCGTAGAACATTCGGTCCCCGGAACAAACAACGAGCCTCTCGAACTTTAACAAGAACGCGACAGTTACAGAAATAACAAAAACATGCGCATGCTCCCAGGCATCGAACCACGGTCCCTTTTGCGTGGGAGTCAAGCACGGTAACCATTGGGCCACGGGCACGTCGCTCGAGGAGGGGCATATGGGTAATATTCCCTTGTTTAGAGCTAAGTGGTACTTATTAATTGATGTTGTGCATTTATGATCCGTGCGTTTTTGTAAAGCGCAGTTCTTAGGCGTCCGTTTCCGGGTTGAGCGGCGTCGGCGTCGCTGTAATCGTGCGCGTTGCATTATGGGATAGACACATCTGCCCCGCTAAATTTAGCGGGGAAACTGAATTGGAGTTGAGGTCACGTGACGTCAATTTAGCGGAAAAAGCCGTCTTGGCTTTTCCCGCTATAGAAAGTTTTTTCAAATTTCCCGCTAAATTTAGCGGGAATATTTTCTCTAAACTAGAGGGAAAATTTTTGCTGAATTTGGGGAGGGGAGAGGGAGAAGAGAGAGGGTGGTGGGAGGAGGAATATCCTCCCCTCTGTACCCTCCTCCTGAAGAGCTGCGCTCTAATTCAGCATTATGGAAAATTGTAAACAAACTTTTCTTTCTTTTTTTTCTTTTATTACTTGAATACACGT
>JAZHYW010060445.1:0-15463 GCA_037355805.1 Ixodes ricinus | reverse complement strand
GTAATGTAAGTCGTCCAAGATAGTGAAACAAAAATACATGCAGTTCAAACCGGAAATGTTTTCTGTATGGCGGGGTACCCATATTAACAGGGTTCATATTAAAGAGACATGACTGTAATCGGCTAATGGAAAGGTCTGAACCTTAGGCATCTGGGTGGAGACTGAGCATTGACGATGCATAGTTTACCTTTCCGGTGAAAAGACTGGTTAACATTTTTCCCAAACACCCAGTAGTTGAAGGAATTCGAGGAGCATAACTATGGTAGGCATCTATTGAAGGTTCCATTCTAGTGTTGCACTGCACTGGCCAAAATTGTTTCTTATCCAAAGAGAGAGGCGAAAGGGTTTTAGAATAGTGTAAAGACCCCTGCGTACAATGTGTGCAAGCTCTCGGCAGTATGCTACAAAGTGTGCCAGACTAGCACTTTTAGAACAGCGAACGCAAACGTATGCACAAGCAGTTGCAGCATCATCTAGATATGCCCATGCGAACTGCTCCAAACAGTCCAAGGCCAGTATCCAGTCAAGCCAATCCGGTGCCGCTGATCCCATGGCTACCTGCAAAGGTCTTGAATCCTTTTTGACTGCCGCTGTAAACACACTTTGACTTTTATCAACATCGCGGCACACGCAGTTTGCATTTTTTTATCCGGCGAAGTGTCACAGAGTCAAGCCAGACGGAGAGCTAGAAAAAGTCATGCAGAGGGCTGCCAGGTGCGTCGCCGCTTAAACTAGTAGCACGCATGACGCATAATTCGCCAGGTCGGATGCAAAAAGGCGACGTATGCGCAGTCGATGGAGCATGAAGCTGCATGCAAATGCACGAGCCCATTCGCTCTTATACGGCAATCGCCCATGTTACTTCAGTAGTCAGCTGCCACTGTTCAGGAAGAAAACCTGAGGGTTCGCTTCCCGCGGAGCATGCGGGTTGCCAATCACCCGTGAGAGCGACAGCATGATTTCAGCTGTTTACAGGACAGAGACACGTCTTCGGCGCAAAGATACCATCTGTGAAGGTTGCATTTGTATGGAGACTGCGTTTCTGGATTTAGTTATTCGCTATATTTTTTGCAGTGCACAGCGCAATGATTGGCTATATGTGCTTTGAGGGAAAATAGACGCAAGGGCATTGTTCATATATAGTGCGCTATTACTCGAGTAACTACGGTAAAACTTTCTAATGTTTTTGATGTCATTCCGTCGTCCAATTACAAACGCCTTGTTCTTCATCGTGCCTGCAGGCCCACTTTGAGGAGGACCAGTCACGAGCCCAGGAGGACGGACCGTAAGCTGAAGGCCTTGCGGTGCCCACGTTGTTCGAGCACAGGCGCCCTCCCAGGAGGCGGCGCCAGCTGAGGCGCTCCACGCCGCCACCGGCCCCCGTCAAGGAACCCGAACCCAAGAAAGATGCGCTGCTCACTGCGGCCTCCATTGCGGCGTCCAACGACCACACGTACCTCGCACCCCGAGACCAGCCCCTTCGGTACGCATTGAGACTGAGAAAGTTGTTGCATTTACGCTAATCTACTGTAACGTCCCGAGGGGATGGCACGCACGCCACAGAGCTCCGACAAGGTACAAAAATGGTAGTCGGTATCAGGGCAAGAGTGCACAACATGTCTTCTTCCACAGGATCTTTCCATCTTAACAGAATGAATGCTGGAGAGGAGGCAGGTCTCTTTGCTTCCTCTCCAGCCTTCATTCTGTTGATGTGGAAAGACTGGCAGGCTTCGTGGGTGGAGCTTGTTCCGCTTTTCTAATCCTGCCACAGGCTATATTCAACTCAACGTCCTATAGATGGCGGGCGGTAGTTCCAAGGAGGTGTAAGGGACGGGGATAGATTTTCCAGGATTTTTTAGCGCCTGTTCGCTGATTGTGGTTGGTGTGCTTCGGTTAATTTGTTTGGCTACAAATGCGAAGCAGTCGGGGCAGCAGCATACTGCGGGTCACGGAGATGTTTTTGATGTGCGTTAGTAAAAAGAGCATGTGGATTTTTGAAAGTCGTGAAAACCCGCAGAACTTGCGAAGTTTGTGTGGAGGGCGAGCGTGTTTTGGGTGCCAGCCACGTCATTGGTAGCGTGCCAGAAGATTTTTTAGAGTGACAAAGACATGATGGTATTTGGCTAGCTTGGCCACCAGTGCTCTAAAAATGAGCCCTGCAGGGTGACCGTCAAGCTCTGGAAGAGCAGCTGCTCGTAGAATTGATGTCTCGCTGCACACTGTGGCAAGTTTCTCGTGCATTTCAACGCGTGATCAACCTGCCCCTCGGTTACTAATGAGCAGGTTTAGCATGGCGTGATAGCAGGCAAACATACTGTTTGGCATCGCAACCAGTAGCTCGCGCTGCACCTTTGATGCATGATTTTCAGCGCGTGCCGGGAGCGTTGCCTTGCCCACGGTAGCCTGCAATAACAATATGCCAAAACTGCGTATTAATGCCATCGGCATAATTAAAGGTTTTACTTATTGCTCCTATATACTATATCTCTGTACTGTGTTATTTGCCGCGCCGCTTACCTGCCTCACCATAAGTGCCCATTCTAAGCACTCGTCACGTAATCACTTGCTTGCACAAAAGCCCTTAAAAATGCTGAGAGCAATTATTTCTTATGCCTTTATAAATACCTACCGTAAAATACCGGGCAAGCGCCCACTCAAAATTTTGAGATAATTGGCGAAAAAATGGGGGATGGACTCTTGTCCGGTTATCAATTTTACATATCAATGTTTTGTGCATATTTTTCTGATCTTACAAGTTTGGGAATGGGCGCTTATGTGGAATGGGCGGATGTGCGGTATTCTACGGTAAGTGCAAGTATGCGTAATCTGTCTTTGCAAGCATTTGGAGCAAACGGTCATGTTCTTTGTCTCGGCCGTTCAGCACATAAAATGCTAACCCATTCCCTATGTCAATCGCGTCATACACACATTGTGAGCAAGAAGCTGTTTTCTACTTTCGGGAGACTCTTTTCGTAGATCGTACACAAGACATTTGCACTATTAGCGGGAGCTTTGGCACGTCATGTTGAGCAGAGATTGAGCTAGGCGACCGCAGGACCGGAAATCCACGGCCGTATGCGATCTACGAAAAGTCTCCAATTAAATGAGAGATCCCGATCCTTTCGTTCAGTGCTGTAAGAAAGCGGAACACAACAATTAGTATTTTAATGTGCTCAGTTTTTTTTCATTTAAACTGCATGATGTGCAAACACTCTGTCCAAAACCATGCGGTAACGGCAGCACCAAGGCCGCCAGCCCGCCAGTCGCGCCATATCGTCTCCACCGCCGTCCTCGCGGCTCTGGTTCTTCCTTCATCCACGAGAGGGCGAGCGGGCATGGAGTTGCGAATTACTCGAGTAAACACGGTAGTTAGTTAAATACTTTTAATGCGTTAGCATTAGTGCCCTGACACATATGCTCACCTTGGACTGATTTGGAGCACACGTATATGAAGCTTGCAACGCCGCCACGGGATGGTGCCACAACCCCACTGGTGATATACTTCGTTTCATTTTTATCTGCGAGCTGAGCCAAAGCTAGAAGTGCGAGACCAGCAGTTTTTGCGTTTCTCCCGGCTCGCACGCTCGAGCTAAACCTGAACGCACAGAGCTTTCGTGCTCGCGCTTCCAACTTTGCCTTCGCTCGCACATAAGGTGAAACAAAGTATAGGACTTGGAGAAATGGAGGCTCACTGGATTGATGCTGTGACGTGGCAGCTATCAATCGAAGAACGCCGGTAACATCCCTCTTCGCCATTTTCAGCGCTACGCAGTGAGGGACGGGGTGTTGTTTGACTGGGGCTCGTGTGAACCCCCCCCCCCAGGCATGCCGTTTCGCAGTGACAGTCTGTGGATGGCTCATTACAAAATACTAACCCACCCTGTGCCACCCGTACACGCCAACTCGCGGCGTCGGCCCGCCGGCAGCCCGAGGACGTCCTAGCACCTCGTTTCTAGGTGTGTATGTCTGTAACCAGCTAATCTCTGTGCGGCCGCTGTCCTTCATGCACATCCTAAGTGACCCGATTCGCTTGCACCAGGGAGAAGAGGGGTTTCGGGAATGTCCACCCTGCGGAAAAGTGCTGAGGGGCTGCACTCACCATGCTTTTCTTTTATATAACCACTGCGCAAAATGCTAACACAGTTCTTCGAGAAATAGCGTGGCGGCAGCTCCTGTCTTTTTTGTAAAGGAAGCGATCGTAGTCGTAATTGTCTTCTCATCCTTTTCATGCAAGTCCACAAGACTGTACGAAACCAAGGCCCACCGAAGCCGCAGCTCCCCAGCGTGACGGTCACCTTCGCGATGCCCAACTCGCTCTCGTCGTCCCCCATGATCTTCACGGCCTCGAGCACGCCCGCCGTTCTGTTCCCTGGTTCCCGCGACCTCGGTGTGCACCGGCGGCGGCGGCAGAGCACCCCCGGCACCACTTCTCCCATGCTGCTGCTCCAGACTGGGGGCACCACGTCGTCCGGCGCTGCCCGTGACAACGAGCGGCGCCCCCACCTCGGTTCCTAACAACGTTGTAATCCAAAGTGTTTCCGCTGCCGCAACAAGTAAGTTCATATTTGTTTTCTGTTTGAACGCAAAACTTGTTATACAAAGTTTTTGTTTTTAAAGCGCAGCTCTGAGGCCCCTGTTTCGGCTTGAGCAGCGTCGTCGTCGTCGTTGGCGTAACCGCACGGTGCATTATGGGACATTTCCCATGATGCAACGTGCGGGAAGGGGGGAGGAGGGAAGGGGAAGAGGAGAAGAGAAGAGGGGAGGTGGAGGGAGGGAGGGAGGAGGATAAGAGGAGGGGAGGAGCTTGAAGGATGAGGAGAGGAGGAAAGGGGAGGAGGGAGTGAGGCAGGGAGGATGAGGGAGGGAGTTGGGGTATACCCTCTCCTCAGTACCCTTCCTCCTCTTCCTCAAGAGCTGCGCTCCAATCCGGCGCTACAGGGTGTTGGTGAAACGTCTTTCATTTTTTGTTGTTGTTATCTTTTTGCTTTACAGATCTGTTTTAAAAAAGCCACAAAGGCTACATTAATGTGGCCTGTGTGTACGTGCTTGGGGGCGGGGGGGGGGGGGTGTAGTAGTATGTAAGCTAATCGTTTGCCAAAAGTTGAATAATTAACCAAGACTCATTAATTAACTTTTTGATTAGTGGAAATAAACATACGTTTTCAGGCTATGACAAGGATCGGGAGCGAAACGTTTCCCCGAAGGGCGCAAGTGAAAGTGCACGCCATTGTTAGGCAGACATCAACTCCGATACCATTTGTTCGTCAGGTCCGACGCACTTGCAGAGAAACGAGGCTGCCAAAGCACGAGCTATGTTCTAGACTCTATATTTCTTTCCTCCTGATCTTGCTGGGAAGGGGAGCCACACTCATTAGGGAGCCGCGAGCCACACTTGGACCCACAAAGGGCCGCAGTTTGGCCACCCCTGGTGTACAGTATATGCATTTCTGCCGACTTCTCAGCCCTACATGCAAGCACAATCTGCTTTCATAGGCCAGCACCATTTGTATCTGTTATTTCGCACGAATGCACTTTGTTCCATGGGCTCTCAAACTGGGCTCCTAGTAACCCGGGTGTTGCCAAAGCTCACAAATTCTGTCAGCTGTATTTCCTCCAGGTAAGCGTTCTTCCAGTTTAAGCACTAGTACCTTAAAAGCTGCAAGCCATTCATTGATGCCTACCTTGGTGCCACAGATACCGTAGTGTCAGCACCGTGGTTTACCAAGGTCTGCAGGAGATCTGCACTGCCTTATTGCATCGACCCCTAGATTGGGAGCTTGGCCATCAGTGAAGAGAGGTGGGCGTTTCTTGAGTTTAGAGAGATAGAAGTTCCGTTCTATTTTTCTTCATTCTACGAAAGTGAGACCCGAACTTTGTGTTCCGCTCTCGCTTGAGCGCTAGCTTTGGCGAGGCTTTCTCTGGAGCCGCTAGCTACGCATGACGAAGTTTGCGTCGTCGATGTACAAAGGTCGAGGCAGAAGTTGATCCGTGCGACATCGCCACGAGGCAACGCACAATATGTTCAGTGTTTCCGCCATCTTCACTACGACAATGCGGGAAAGGGCAAAATTTCCTTTGTAGAGCAACTCTTTAGCTGATCTTTCTGGAGATAATGTGCGACAGCTCAGGCTTAGCTGCGACTAAGTCGTAGACCTGTGCAAGTGTGATTTGTCCGTTATTTGTTACGACTGCATTGTTTTAGAAAGCAATGTGATTTTGTAAAGAAAGTAGCAGCCAGAAACTCGGCTATCTTCAGAGGCATCTAGGTATCTCTCCAGCTCTTGAGGCTTGCAATGAAAGAGATCAGTAGCAAGCTAGCCTTCTTAAAGGGGCCCTGCAATCATATTTAAGCGTCTACCTTTTTTGCAGTTTCCACGTCTCTTGGGGTTCGGGCAAGCCAGCGGGCACGGAGAGAGTAACTAAATATCAGTGCATCATATTTTAACCGGACGACGCGGAAACCTCCTCCACCGACGGAGGCGACCCGCGGTACCGAAAGCGCGCAATATGTGACGTCTTTGGTCCTGGGCTTACTACTGGTCAGAGCCGCTAAAAGCTTCTTTTTAGTCGAAATACAAAATATAAGTGGCGCAAACCGTTTCAGTTATTTATAAAAGTAGTTTTTGTTCAGTATTTTAGATCAGAAAAGAAACAAATGCAGTTTATAAAGTATGGAAACAAGAAATGACCCGTCGACATACCCGCCACCAAGCGGTGGAAAAGGCGGCGCATACTAGAAAGGAGTAGTGGGATCAGGCGCCGACACGAGAAAGGTCCCGGATGTACGCGGCGGCGCTGCGGTCGTATGGACTGGAGGATCCGACCGGCTCCGAGCGTTCCGAAGGCCTTCGGCGAGCAGCTTTGTCTTGCGGTTTGGCCGTTTCGCGGTATGGCAGCGCGAAGTGGCTCCCATTCTGAACTGATCTTTACCCCGTGTTTGCTGTCGTTTGTGGCCAATGAAGTGTCATGCCGAATTAGTGTTTAATCGCGCAGCAAATGCAATGAGAGCCGCTCTGGCTGCCCGCTGCATACAGCCTATCCAGAACATGCTTTAGTGGCGCCCTCTCGCGCCGTCGACACGGAGTGCGGCAGCCGTGTGCGCTCGCTGAGCTCACTACCCCTCCTCTAGTTCACGGCCGCTCAAGCAACCAAGGACACCATGAGGGAGGTTATTTTTTGCTTGTTTTTGTAATTTTAATTTGCCTATAACTTATAAGATAGCGAAATTCAAGAAAAGAAAAGTTTCACTAAGTTACTACGTTCAGTGCGCTCAGGTTCGGTGCAAATTAAAAACCAGTAAAATAGTCATTGCAGGGGCCCTTTAACAAATCTAAATATACTAGAAAGATTGAATGAACTGTGGGCTCATGCCCATGCATCAGTTTCTTGCTCGGCTATGCTTAAATTTAGGCTCATTCGGTTATGGTGATAAGAATTCAGGTACTCAAAGAATGCCTGGACATACTCGAGGGGAAACTTTGGATATCCTTGCACAGGACGAAGCCAGTTTCATCAAAATAAATATAAAGTTTTGTAAAGAAGAGAAGATTTGAGAGAGGCGTTCCTTGATGTCGTCTTCATCATCTTTTTTATTGTCTTTGAGCTTTTGTGTGTGTGCAGTGTCTAGAAAAGGGAGAAATATGGTACTGAAGCGTCGGAAGGCCCTATGGATTGTTAGAAACGGCATGTTATTGCAAAGGGGTTACAATGCCACACTTCACTCGTGGAAGCGATACATCTCAGCTCATTGATCGCTTTGTGCAGAAGGCTAGTTTGCGCAGTTGCACTTGAGTGTGATTGATTACGCGTTCACCGCTTGCATTCAGCTGCGCGGAGATTGGAACGTAGGCGGCGCTCATGGAAATAGCCCTGGAACGCTTGCGGTCCAGAACTAGACTAAAGTTTCTTTAAGTGTTTGCGAGATCAAATTGCACACTATTTATGAGAACTGATTTATCGCTTATAGCATTGGCAGGCATATTCCATGCCCATGGTGAAAGAATATCGCGTAAATAAATTGGAAAATATATATATAGGGTGTCTCAAGTACCTTTCCTTCTGCAAAAGGAGGCCGGAAAGATGGGCGTCCACACATTGAAAGCTTCGAACCTTCACCGAATGTGCATCATGCATGTCAGTTTTACCATGTGAAATTTTGAGGGCAAAAGTTCTCTTTCTGTAAAAAACGAGAGACAAAATACTTGCCAAAGTCCACCTTGGATGCATTCTGCAGAGAAAACTGAGTTAGTGACGCTATTCACTTGTGGCGCCATCTCCCGATGGGCACAGTGAGCAGACAACTGAATGCATCGTCTGCTTGCTGCGCCTATCGGAGATGGCGCCGACAAGTGGTAATTAGCGTCGCTAACTCTGTCATCTGCGAACACACTCAACCTTGACTTGTAAGTTTTTGCTTTCATTTCTTTTTACAGAAAGAGAACTACACCTTGAAATTTCTCACGGTAAGACTGACCTGCTCGGTGCACATTCGGTGAAAGTTTGAGCTTCATGTGCCGTGCCGATATCCTCGGCTCGTTTTACAGTGAAGGTCCTCTTAGGATACCTATACTCACGCAGGCTGAAAGAGGGTCAGACGTACCACCTTCCTGCACGCAGAACATGTGTACGGTTGTGGCACTATCATGAAAGCAATGTAGGTAATTGTTAGTGTTCTTTGGAGAAGGAGCCTCTCATTTGAGACAACATTTTCTATGCTGCGTGTGCCAGACTTCGCACGGCTCGAGGCTCGCTGGTGTCCATTGCCCCAGCTGGGAGTGCAGTCCGGGTCTCTGCTCCCAGCAGCGTCGCGGTTCAAGCGGCATCCTCCACCGGCACGAGTGAGTTTGTCCCCGAATCAATTTTCCCCAGAGTCTACATAACTTACCTAGAGAGAAGAACAGGTGCATTTCGCCGCTTTGGAATGGCGAGGCATGGACAGCGGGACATCTGTGGTCCCATGTTGCTGGCGATGCTTTCATTGCTCAAAGAAGCAGGAAAGCATCACCTGCCAGGTCTGTATTTAGTGTCTTTCTAGCGATGTTTTGTATGAAAACATCGGTGTCGCCCATTGTATAAAGACATATAAAGTTGCCTATACTTCGCTCACCTAAAGCAATACGTACGGAAACGAAATTCCAGCGCTCATTTTTTAGCTTTAATGGGTTGCATGTTGCAGCATAACCTTAAAAACACCAGTCTTTCATTGAAAGGCACAAGAAAACTAAATTTAAAGCTAATTAAACAATCTTTCAATATGCACCTGGTGGATGCCTGTGACGCCTGTTTGGGAGGTAATCTAGCAACGTTGGGGATCTTGCTATGTAGTCATGACATAGCAAGAACTGTTACGTAGCCGCACTAACCATTGGAGCAGCCCCGCTCTTTGGAAGTATGCTCAACTGTTTAAAGTGGTCATGAAACGATTTTTTCAACTTTTTCCTTCTTAGCTTTCTTCTCAACTCACAAATCGCGCATTGTACCAAACGGTCCAAGAAGACGGAAAGGAGGACTCTTTCTTGCTCGGGCTCTCGTTTGTGTACCCGGACACTCGCCATTCTCCCCTAGAAGATTAGCCCGTCACTCAAAACTTGGACAAAGTTGCTTTCCCCACCCTGTTGACCCTAAGCTGTCAGTGCTGTGGAAGCTACGTGCTCGTTGGTGCCAGCTACACTTTTGCCACGTGATCATGCTCCTCGCACATACTCACGTGCAGAGAATGCGGTCAGGTGATGAAAGGGAGGTGACTGATTGGTCCGACAGTGCATGGCTTCCATCGCACTGTCAGCTTAAGGGTGAACAGGGTGGGAAAAGCAGTTTTTGTCCGAGGTTTTGAGCGCCGGGCTATTCTTCTAGGAGGAGATGGGCCACACGAACACCACGCGCTCGTCACCTCACGGGTACTTTGAACGGCTCAGTTGTAATGCGTTAATGCCACCACAATGCCAGCAACGGCAAAGCTCATAACCACGCCAGCTTTGCTACGACACGAATGCTGTGAATCTTTTTTTGGTTTTTGTTTGTGTAGGATATCCCATGAGCGCATTGCGCTCTCCGTTCGCTTCTCTTGAGCGCTTGCTCGAGTGCACTGTTTGGAACGAAAAATACAGCAAGTCGTTCAAAAATACAAATGTGATTAGGGGTTATTATCTCGTGATTAGCTTAACTCATTTCGAGCAGAAATTTGTTATATTTCAATTTTCGTTTCCGTACCCTTTAAGTCCAGATGCGGCCGACATTACGACCTGATGGGACCAATCAGACAGCCCCAAAGCACACCATCATGGTGTTCAGTCACGTTTCTGTACATGTTCTATCGTCGCTGAACCAGTTATAAATAGGAGAGGCCCGGTGACTTGCAGTTTTGATGCTGCTTGATTGGCCCCTTCAGCTCATAGCGTTGGCTGCGTCTGATTTAAGCTGAAAACGAAGTATAGCACTCAATACACCTCAACTCGTCGTGGCAGAGTAAACACACCTAACCTGTCATCTGCTTTTCTTTCTCTGGTTTTCTTGCACTCCCTTTTTATTCTTCGTCTTGTGATTATCGATGTCAAATGATTTGCTGCATTCTGCTTTTGTCTTAACCCCCCCCCCCCCACATGCACACACACTCCCCGTGTCGTCATGTGTGCATCCACGACACTCCATCTACTAACTTTATGAGAAATGTCTATTTTCCCAAGTATGGTACTCTGCTCCAGAGCCACATGCTGGCTCTGAATATGTGGTTGCCATTGATTTTTGAACTTACAACTGCTTTAAATTAGGTAAGCAGCACACAGTATTGACTGGTGCTCCAAATTTGAGATCAGATTAATATCTGCATAAAGGAAGTCAAAGATGGGCACAAAAAGTCTTTAATTTGTTTTAGCCTCTTTCACTGCAAGTAAATAGCACAGTACAGTGATGTGTTCTTAATATGGACACTTCCACTCCCTCGGGAAAGCATTCATAAGGTGAGTTGTCCATAATAATGAGACAAAAGTGTGCATATTTACCCAGATTGTTCCATGGATGTCGAGACACAGAATGCGCATATTTACCCAGGTTGTTCTATGGATGTCTCAATAACTCACTGTAGTATCTCGAAGTAATTCAAACTTGGAAGATTTATACCTTTGGCTAATTCGAATCAAATTCGAAATATGTGGATGGCTGACTACTGGGTGGGTTCTCGCAGATGCTGGTCTTGATGTTTAACCAATCAAACCAGGTTGGTGGTACTACAAACGAGCAATAATTAGCAAGCGTGCTGTTCTCGAAGAAATCGGAAAGTTTATGTAGCCATTCCCCTTGTAGCCACACTCATCATCATCGGACTTTATTTTATTCTGCTGTGCAGAACAAGAAGCCAGCAATATAAAGGAATTGCCACCTCTGTGTCAGGATTGGGATGTATACATAAGCTTAGTTTAGTTTTTTTGCATACACATTTTTTTTTTTGGGGGGGGGGGGGGGGCAAGTTGCTTTCTGTAATTACTTAGGAATATTTCTCTTTTCTCAATAACTAAAGCGTTTACAGCGGAGCTGTTAATGGGCTAGGTTCCTAGGATCGTGTCTGGTACCAAAGAAATGTCGACACAAACTTACACGAACCTCTGGACAGTTACCGCCAGTGAGTGAGGTTCTTTTCTTCTCTGATGCTGATGTTTAATGCTGATGCTAGCTGCTTGATGTCAATTTTGAACTCTCGCACTCTTGTCGAAAATGTCAAATAATGCATCACGGAGATTTGACGTCAACAAGAACAAATACGTTTACTAATTGGGAGTGAATGCAATAATTACAACAATAGCAAAAGGCACGGAACTGTCGTCCTTGCCGGGACACGGCAGGAGTCTTCCGGCAAGACCCGCCCCAGGAGCGTATGTCTGGTCACTCCCTGGAGCCCTTGCAAAAACTCCCTTTCCCCAGTCCTCCTCGGGGTTTAAACCCGTGGCCGCCACTTGTTCCACCCAATCACAGTCCAATGCCCTCCCTGTTGGGTGCAGTCAGTGACGCCCTCATAAAATACAGACGAGAGGTCACGCACCCCTCTGGAGGCCGGGACAAGGACCCTTGGGTGATCACTGGTCTCCGAACACAGGGAGGGTCACAGGAAAAGGGCCCAGAAGGGGCACCCTATCCCACGTGTGGCGGCGTCCGCCTGGCCACCTGCCAAGGCGGTTCTTCAGAAGAGAAGACGACGAAAGCTGAAAGCAGCATCAGGAATCACATATCTCCCCCCGGCCTGGCTCTCTTTGAGAAGCAAAGAGAGTTGCCAGGACGGAGAGACGCGGTGTGAGGAGGACCGGAAGGAGAACATTGTCGGGGGACACGTATGGCGGCGTCGGGCGCAGCCACCTGCCAAGGCGGTTCTCATAAGAGAAGGGCCGACACGAGTCGGAAGAGAAAGAAGAGGGACCCCGACGAGTCGATCCCAGATGCTGTTTGTCCGGCAAGCGTGCAGGGTCTATCCGGTTGCACTGCCGCGGGCGCGCAATTGTCGGGGCCCGACACTGCCGAAGAAAACCCCACCATCCACCCCTCCGAGCCAAGGCACGCTCTGTATACAAACAAATAGCCGCCTTCGACGGCGGCATCAAGAACCACAGAGTTCTTCACAATGGTGTGCCCTTTCAACTGCTGCCGCGCATTGCGACAACCTCATATTGCCATCTATAAGCGACGGCGGCAAGCAGGCAACCAGTCTGGTTACTGCCGTCGCTCATAGATGGCGGCAACCTCTTCAGCTATCATAGAAGAATGGATGGTTGGGCGAGTTGGTGTGAATTTATTGTAGGACACAGCGCGAAAAACAGAGCGAGGACGAAGAAGAAACATGGGTCCGCAACCGCCGCGTGCATCGAGCGCTGCAGATTCCTTTGCGAAAGAAGTACAGATCGCTCGCCTAGGAAAGCCACACGCCGAGAACATAAGCTACAGCTCCGCTACTCTTCCTTCTCACCAGAGTGGAAAAGCTGAAAGGTTTTTGTTAACTGTGTGTGTGTGTGGTTTCATTGGTAACATTTTAGTACTTGCTTGTATTTTTACAATGTCTGCCAACCTGCTTTGGCCTTATGGCTGGCAGTATGTCAAAAATAAAAACAAATAAAATTTAGCAATAACTTGCACAGAATTGACTGGTTCCTTAAAGTTTGAATTAATGTGCCTACGGTATGCGACTTTCAGGTTTTGTTTTCTATATAACTACACCAATCTAGGATGTAATAATTTTGTTGTGTGCATTTCAGGTGCTTTGATGTTTTCAGCTTCACTTGATATCTTGCTTTTCAGGCACTTTTACAACCACTAGCACCTATCACTCCACAAAACATAGGTTCGTATGCTTTGGTATTTGGGTTGCATGTATTTATAGTTCTTGGGTTTTTAGTCTTTTTATGTAGCAGAGTTCTGCAGCATATTGTAATAACGAAGTAGATAGTAATGTCTTCCAATACAATTCTTTTATTAAAGACCATGTGTAAGGCCTGGACGTTGCTAGTTTGCATGTGATGTTATGGAAATACTCGCTATACTCAACCTTTGACCTTTATACTGTTATATTTAGCAGAAAAACTTGCAAAGTTAGCAATGGTTGTAACTTGTTGCATCATCTCCCAGTAGGCACAGTGAGCGGACCCAGAGTGGGTTGCTTGCTCGCAGCACCTATCGGGAGATGGCAACACAAGTTACAGCCATTGCTAACTCAGTCTTCTGCGAGCACATCCGCCATTGACCCTGTCAAGTATATATCGGTGTCATTTCTCGCAGGAAGGAGACTATGTCTTTAAGTTTCATCAGGTAAAATGCACCAGTGAGGTGCACATTCGGTGAAGATTTTACTTTCTAATGTGCGAGATGTCGACTTTTCCGGCCTGTTATATGCAGTACTAAGTTTTATTGCCGACTACCGTGTTTAGTACATAACCAAATTATGGCAAATAATATGCAACATTCTAAGCACAGTGCTTTGCACTTTCTTCTATTTTCATTTACTCTCAGTTTTTTTTTTCTTTGGATGTGTTTTGTTTTTGCTTATAGTGTCTCCCTCAATTGATTTCTTTGGGGCCCTTGGGATCCGTAAACTGCTCTTAACCGTGGCTCCTCCCCGCTCCCCCCTCCTCTTCGCCAGTACTGCCTCCTCCTTCAACTGCCTCCCCGGCGGAGGGCCCCATCATCCTAGTCCCCGTGAACAGCCTGTCCCAGCGACCTCCCGGCTCAACGCCCATCCAGGGGGAACCAGGTGCCCATCATCATGTCGGTGGAATCTCTCCGGCGAAACACGGGCCACACGCCCATCCTCAAGAGGCCCCCCACCTGCGAGGAGCTCCAGGCAGAGCTCTCCAAGCTCCAGAGCCAGGCGGCCACCAACTGCCAGAGATGGGGGAGTGCAACAAGAAGCTCATCAAGGTCAGGGCGTCCCTGGCCAAGGCAGACGGAACAGCTGGGCAAGTTCCTCAACATGGACCAGGTGGAGTATGTCCAAAGGCTCCCAGGGGAGAAAGTGAAGTGGACACAAAAGACGCTGGCATTTGCGCTCGAGGTGTACTCATGTTACTGCCGCCAGTGTACAAGAAGTTGTTGGACAGTCACTACCCGCTGCCACCGGAGTTGGCCCTGAAAAAGTACTGCTTGGACAGTGGGGTTAAGGAAGGGGTGCCCACAGAACTGTTCAGTCTGGAAGAGGTTGTTACAGAAGACGAGGATGCGAATATTGTGTGGCTCTGGCCGCGCTTGTTTTATTAAAATTGAGGAAGAATGAGACATAAAACAATAATCTGTGTGTAATGCAATGGTGGTGGATAGTCACCACTCAGCATCCTGCTGCATAAAAGAAGGTAAGTAGTTTGGTTCAAAGTAGGCTGGTTTGCTCGCACCAGTTTGTGAAATTAACACATAATCCTAATGCCATAATGCAAGATATAGTTGCAAGTAAACTTGACTAAAAAAAGTGGTTCATATAAATACATGCCCTGCATGGGACGTCATATGGCACCGGAGCAGTCACCATTTACCATGCTCCTGAGCCCGTACCTTCTGCAACATACATCTCGCAATATCGAATTTGTTCTTCTTGGCAAGCCTTGTGGAGAAGAACAGGTTCGATGATGCCAAATGTATCTGCAAAGTGTAGGCACAGGAACATGAGTACGGAGCAATGGCAGCTCACGTGACGTCAATGCAAACCATGTATTGGCAAGACCATATTTATGGCACTGCGTGTAAATTTTTTTTTTTTTTTTTTTTAGGGGGAAAGGGGGGGGGGGGTAGAGAGGGACCCTTTGTTTGTTCTGGTACCATTGCTGGCCTTATTCGGGTTGTCATCGCCAGCTTTTAGTGACTCCGTGTCTCTAGTATCAGTGAAGAGTGCCGAATGAGCTGAACAAAATCCATGGTGCCATGTTGCTGAAGAATGCATTTTCTGCTAGACAAGACAAACAAAACTTGGAGGAGAGGAAGGTGAAGCACCGCCCCTAACCCA
>JAZHYW010060444.1:0-16308 GCA_037355805.1 Ixodes ricinus | reverse complement strand
TTTTCGGTTTTTATTTTTTCAAAATTCGGCGTACTTTTTTCGGTGTTTATTTTAAAATTAAATTTTCGGTTTTTTTCGGTGTATATTTATTCCCAAAAAAGTTTACCGGTTTTTTTCGGTGAATATGAAAGAAACACCATCGGGCACCGGATCAGCATGATCCTTGTAGCTGTGATATTTGTGATCACTCAATGAATAACGGCACATATACGTGCGTGGTCTTCGCTACAACTTCCGTCAGGACACACCTCAAAATCGCGGAATTCGCGGGCATAACTTCAGCGCGCTTCATTTTCCTTCCTATTCTGACGACGTGACCATGTGAGGTGATGACCGTACAGGAACCAGCGGAATGGCAAAAAAAAAAAAAAAATTCATTGTATTTATGTTTTCAATTAGAGGGAAGTTTGAGAGAGGGTGTTAAGAAAGGTCTTAATTGACGGCTTTCCTCGATGTCCTCTGAAGTGCAGGAAGCGAAAAACCTTACACTATCCCACATCCGAACTTTTTTTTTTTTTTTAGGACCGGGAACTTGACACATTAAGCCCGATCACAGAAAGGACACAGATGTCCCGCAGAGGCCAATCCAAGACCTCTTTTGTTGCATGTTAAAGCTTGGAAGAGGGCAATCACGAAGACGTCACACAATGTCGAACCTTGCAAAAGCCCCCCTCCCCCACCCACCTCGACGCGGCCCTAAAAACGGTTAAAATCAAATTTTAGAAAACGGATTAGACGTATTTTTATCGGTTTTTATCGGTTTAAACCGAAAACGCCGAACCTTCAAACTGACCTTTTTCGGTTAAAACCGAATTTCCGAAAATGGATTCGGCGTACTTTTATCGGCTTTTATCGGTTTAAACCGAAAAGTCCAAAATAGTGAAACAAAAATACATGCAGTTCAGACCCGGAAATGTTTTCTGTATGGTGGGGTACCCATATTAACAGGGTTCATATTAAAGAGACAGGACTGTAATCGGCTAATGGAAAGGTTTGAATCTTAGGCATCTGGGTGGAGACTGAGCATTGGCGATGGCGTAGTTTACCTTTCCGGTGAAAAAGACTGGCTAACGTTTTTCCCAAACACCCGGTAGTTAAAGGAATTCAGGAGCATGACTGTGGTAGGCATCCTATTGAAGATTCCATTCTAGTGTTGCACTGCACTGGCCAAAATTGTTTCGTATCCAAAGAAAGGCAAAAGAGTTTTAGAATAGTGTAAAGACCCTTGTGTACAATGCGTGCAAGCTCTCGGCGGTATGCTGCAAAGTGTGCCAGACTAGCACTTTTAGTACAGTGGAATGCAAACGCATGCACAAGCAGTTGCAGCGTCATCTAGATATGCCCATGCAAACTGCTCCAAACAGTCCAAGGCCAGTATTCAGTCAAGCCAATCCGATGCCGCTGATCCCATCGCTACCCAAAGGTCGTGAATCCCATTTCGGGTGCCGGCTAAAAGCATACTTTGACTTTTGTAAACGTGTGGCCAGCAGTTTGCATTTTTTTATCTGCGGAAGTGTCACAGTGTCTTGCCAGTGGCGAGAGCTAGAAAAAGGTCACACAGAGGGCTGCTGTGTGCGCACGCTTGAATTAATAGCACACATACATACGCATAATTCGCTGTGTCGCATGCATATGACGTATGCGCAGTGTGGAGCATGCAGCGCTAATGCAAATGCACAGTGCTTACATTTGCTCTTATACGCAGTACTACCGTATTTACTCGAGCGATAGCCGCACTGTTTATGAAGAAAACCTTTTCCGCGGAGCACGCGGATTACCAATCCCCATGATCGACAGCATGATTTCAACTGTTTACAGGACAGAGATAACGTCTTGCGCGAAGATACCATCTGTGAAGGTTGCATTTGTATGGAGACTCGTTTTCTGGATTTAGTTATTCGCTATGTTTTTTATGTGCAACGTGATGATTGGCTGTATATGTGCTTTGCGGGAAAATAGGCGCAATGGACATTGTTCGTAAATAGTGCGGCTATTACTCGAGTAAATACGGTAAAACTTTCTAATGTTTTCGATGTCATCTCCGTCGTCCGATTACAAACGCCTTGTTCTTCCATCGTCGGCGCCTGCAGGCCCACTTTGAGGAGGACCAATAACGAAGCCAAGGAGGACGGACCGTAAGCTGAAGGCCTTTGCGGTGCCCACGTTGTTCGAGCACAGGCGCCCTCCCAGGAGGCGCCGCCAGCTGAGGCGCTCCCACGCCGCCACCGGCCCCCGCCAAGGAACCTGGAACCCAAGAAAGATGCGCGGCTCACTGCGGCCTCCATTGCGGCGTCCAACGACCACACGTACCTCGCACCCCGAGACCAGCCCCTTCGGGTACGCATTGAGACTGAGAAAGTTGTTGTATTTACGCTAATCTACCGTAACGTCCCGAGGGATGGCACGCCCACCACAGAGCTCCGACAAGATACAAAAATACTAGTCGGTATCGGGGCAGAGTGCACAACAAGCTTCTTCCACAGAGCTTTCCACCTTAACAGAATGAATGCTGGAGAGGAGGCAGGTCTCTCTGCTTCCTCTCCAACCTTCATTCTGTTAATGTGGAAAAACTGGAAGGCTTCGTGCGTGGAGCTTGTTCCGCTTTTCTAATCCTGCCACAGGCTATTTTCAACTCCAACGTCCTATAGATGGCGGGCGGTAGTTCCAAGGAGGTGTAAGGGACGGCGATAGATTTTCCAGGATTTGTTTAGCGCCTGTTCGCTGACTCTGGCCGGTGTGCTTCGGTTAATTTATTTGGCTACAAATGTGAAGCAGTCGGGGCAGGAGCATATCGCAGGTGACGGAGATGTTGACGTGCGTTAGTAAAAAGAGCGGCTGGATTTTTGAAAGTCACAAAAACCCCGCAGAAGTTGTTAAGTTTTGTGGAGGGCGAGCGCGTTTTGGGTGCCGGCCACGTCATTGTGCGTACCAGAAGATTTTTGAGGGTGACAAAGATGTGGTATTTGGCTGCGCTTGGCCACCATTGCTCTAAAAAATGAGCCATGCAGGGTGACCATCAAGCTCTGGAAGAGCAGCGTTCGCAGTATTGATGTCTCTGAGGCTCACGACTCGCTGCACACTGTGGCGGTTTTTCGTGCATTGCAACGCGCGATCAACCTGCCCCTCGGTTACTAATGGGCAGGTTTAGCATGGCGCAGTGCTTAAAGTCTCCCGTAAGTTGAGGGGGTCCCTACAAGAAGGTGAGGGGGGGGGGGGGGGTTCTGACGAGATGTACTAGATGCACATAAAATAAACCCCACTGCTGACTCTACCCACGCTGTACCTGCAACCCTCAAATTGCTAATCCCCAAATGTCACATCCCTGAAAACAAGCTATTTTATTGCAAGATATGATTTTGATTTCACTAATGCTGGGGCTGTGGAGGAGGGTCTCAGACCATCCTTTAAAATCAGTGGGGGGTCCGAGACCCCTGAGACCCCCCAGACTTTTAAGCCCTGGCATGGCGTGACAGCAGGCAAACATACTGTGTGGCATCGCAACCAGTAGCTCGCACTGCACCTTTGATGCATGATTTTCAGCACGTGCCGGGGCATTGCCTTGCCCACGGTAGCCTGCTATAACAATATGCTAAAACTGCATATTAATGCCATCGGCGTAATTAAAGGTTTTACTTATTGCTCTTTAAAAAGATATTCAAATGAACAGTATATATATATAGGGTTGTTCGTTTTGGGTTTTATATTTTTTTAAATTCGGGGGGTAAAAATCGGGTGCTATTTTTCAAGCTTATAATCGGGGAGAAATAGTTTTTTTTTGTGGAAACATTCCAAAATTCGGGTTTCTTCTGGTTAAATTTACAAATGTACTCAACTATACTTTTTTTCTTCTGAGCGTAGTTCTTAACGTTGAGCGTTAAAATTAGGGGTCTGTTTCAAGCTGGTAACGGGGGTGGGGTGGGGGGGGGGGGGGGGGAGAATCGTGTGTTAACCCGATTCTCCTGAAACAGGTTCGGGGTGTAAAAATCGGGTAAAATCGGGTTTTACCCGAAAACGAACAACCCTATATATATACAATATCTTGGTACTGTGTTATTTGCAGCGCCGCTACCTGCCTCGCCATAAGTGCCCGTTCTAAGCACTCGTCACGAATCACTTGCTTGCACAAAAGCCCTTAAAAATGCTGAGAGCACTTAATTCTTATGCCTTTATAAATACTTACCGTAAAATACCGGGCAAGTGCCCACTCAAAATATAGAGATAATTGCAAAAAAATGGGGGATGGACGCTTGTCCAGGTGATCAATTTTACATGTCAATGTTTTGTGCATATTTTCTCTGATCTTACAAGATTGGGATTGGGCGCTTATGTGGAATGGGCGGATGCGCTGTATCCTACAATAAGTGCAAGTATGTGTAATCCGTCTTTGCAAGCATTTGAAGCAAACGGTCATGTTCTTTGTCTCGGCCGTTCAGCACATAAATGCTAACCCATTCCCCATGTCAATCGCTCGACACAATTCTGAGCAAGGAGCTGTCTTCTACTTTCGGGGAGACTCTTCGTAGATCGTACACAAGACATTTGCACTATTAGCGGGAGCTTTGGCCGTCATGTTGAGCAGAGATTGAGCTGGCGACCGCAGAACCGGAAATCCACGAGCGTATGCGATCTACGAAAAGTCTCCAAAAAAATTAGAGATGCCGATCCTTTCGTTCAGTGCTGTAAGAAAGCGGAACACAACAGTTATTATTCTAATGTGCTCAGTTTTTTCATTTAAACTGCATGATGTATGAACATTCTGACCAAAACCATGCGGTAACGGCAGCACCAAGGCCGCCAGCCCGCCAGTCCCCGCCTACCATCTCCACCGCCGTCCTCGCTGCTCTGGTTCTTCCTTCATCCACAAGAGGGCGAACGGCGGGCTGGAGTTAGCGAATTACTCGAGTAAACACGGTAGTTAGTTAAATACTTTTAATGCGTTAGCATCAGTGCCCTGACACAAACGCTGACCTTGGACTGGTTTGGAGCACACGTATATGAAGCTACAACGTCGCCACGGGATGGTGCCACAACCCCCACTGGTGATAGGACGCGGAGCAACGGAGGCTCACTGGATTGATGCCGTGGCGTAACTGCTAGCAATCAAAGATCGCCGGCGACATCCCCCTTCGCCATTTTCAGTGCCTACGCAGTGGGATACGGCGGGTATTTGACTGGGGCCTCATGTTAACACCCCCCCCCGCCCCCGCCTCCCATGCACGCCGTTTCGCAGTGACAGTCTGCGGACGGCTCATTACAAAATACTAACCCAGCCTGTGCCACCCGTACACGCCAACTCGCGTCGCCCTGCCTGCAGCCCAAGGAGGTCCTAGCACCTCATTGCTAGGTGTTACGTGACGCCGTCACCCTCTGTAACTAGCTAATCCTGTGCGGCCCCTGTCCTTCATGCACATCCTAAGTGACCCGATCCGCTTGCACCAGGGAAAAGAAGGGTTTCGGGAATGTCCACCCTGCGGAAAAGTGCTGAGAGCTGCACTCGCCATGCTTTCTTATATATAACCGCTGTGCAAAATGCTAACGCAGTTCTTCGAGAAATAGCAAGGCGACAGCTTCTGTCTTTATTTTTTTTTTGTAAAGAAGTGATTGTAGTTGTAATTGTCTTCTCATCCTTCTCTTTCGCGTCCACAAGACTGTACGAAACCAAGGCCCGCCAGAGCCGCAGCTCCCCAGCGTGACGGTCACCTTCGCGATGCCCAACTCGTTGTCGTCGTCCCCCATGATCTTCACGGCCTCGGGCACCTCGCCGTTCTGTTCCCTGGTTCCCGCGACCTCGGTGTGCACCGGCGGTGGCGGGCAGCGCTCCCGCCGGCGCCACTTCTCCCATGCTGCTGCTCCAGACTGGGGGCACCACGTCGTCGGCACTGCCCGTGACAACGAGCGGCGTCCCCACCTCGGTTCCTAACAACGTCGTAATCCAAAGTGTTTCTGCTGCCGCAACAAGTAAGTTCGACATTTGTTCTCTGTTTTAACGCAAAATTTGTTATACAAAGTTTTTTTTTTTTGAAAGCATAGCTCTTGGGCGCTTGTTTCCGGCTTGAGCGCCCGTCGCCGTCGGCGCATCCGCGCGGTGCATTATGGGACATTTCCCATGATGCAACGTGCGGGGAGGAAGGAAAGGAGGAGAAGGGAGGAAGAGGGGAGGAGAGGAGGGAGAGAAGAAGGAGGGAAGGAGCTTGAAGGATGAGGGGAGGAGGAGGAGTAGCAGGGAGGATGATGAGGAGGGAGGAGGGGTATACCCTCTCTCAATACCCCTCCCTCCTCCTCCTCAAGAGCTGTGATCTAATTCGGTGTTATAGGGTGTTGTAAACGTCTTTCATCTTTTGTTGTTTTCTTTTGCTTTACAGATCTGTTTTAAAAAAGCCACAAAAGCTACATTAATGTGGCCTGTGTGTACAGCTGGAGGGGATGTAGTGTAGGAAGTTAATCGTTGCCCCAGGTTGAATAATTAATCAAGACTCGTTAATTAACTTTTTGATTAGTGGAAATAAACATACGTTTTCAGGCTATAACAAGGATCGGGAAGTGAAAACGTTTCCCGAAGGGCGAACTGAAGGTGCATGCCATAGTTAGGCAGGCATCAACTCCGATACCATTTGTCCGTCAGGTCCGACGCACATGCGGAGAAACGAGGCTGCCAAAGCACGAGCTATGTTCTATATTTCTTTCCTCCTGATCTTGTCTGTGTGTGTGTGTGGGGGGGGAGGGGGGGGTGCTATGCTTAGAGAGCAGCGAGCCACACTTGGACCCGCGAAGAGCCGCAGTTTGGCCACCCCTGGTGTACAGTATATGCATTTCTGCCGGCTTCCCTGCACTACACGCAAGCAAGATCTGCTTTCATAGGCTAGCACCATTTGTATCTGTTATTTTGCACAAACGCACTTTGTTTCATGGGCTCTCAAACTGGGCTCCTAGTAACCCGGGTGTTGCCCGAGCTCTCAAATTCTGTCAGCCGTACCTCCCTCCGAGTAAAGCGTTCTTCCAGTTTAAGCACTAGTATCTTAAAAGCTGCAAGCCATTCATTGATGCATAATTTGGTGCCATACATACCCTAGTGTCAGCACCGTGGTTTACAAGGTCTGTAGGAGATCTGCACTGCCTTATTGCATCGACCCCTAGACCGGGAGCTTGGCTATCAGTGAAGAGAGGTGGGCGTTTCTTGAGCTTAGAGAGACTGAGAACTTCCGTTCTATTTTCTTCATTCTACGAAAGTGAGACCCGAACTTTGTGTTCCGCTCTCGCTTGAGCGCTAGCTTTGGCGAGGCTTTCTCTCGGAGTTGCTAGCTACGCATGACGAAGTTTGCATCGTCGATGTACAAAAGTCGAGGAAGAAGTTGATCCGTGCGACATCGCCACGAGGCAACGCACAATGTGTTCAGTGTTTCCGCCATCTTCACTATGACAATGCAGGAAAGGCACAAAATTTTCTTTGTAGAGCAACTCTTTGGTTGATCTTTCTGGAGATAATGTGCGACAGCTCGGAGCTTAGCTGCGACCAAGTCGTAGACCTTTGCAAGTGTGATTTGTCCGTAATTTGTTACGACTGCATTGTTTTAGGAAGCAACATGATTTTGTAAAGAAAGTAGCAGCTAGAAACTTGGCTATCTTCAGGGGCATCCAAGGTATCACTCCCACCTCTCGAGGCTTGCAATGAAAGAGATCAGTAGCGTGCGAGCCTTCTTAGCAAATCTAAATATACTAGAAAGGTTGATGGAACTGTGTGCTCATGCCCATGCATCAGTGTCTTGCTCAACTATGCTTAAATTTAGGCTCATCGGTTATGGTGATAAGAATTCGGGTACTCAAAGAATGCCTGGACATACTCGAGGGAAACTTTGGGTATCCTTGCACAGGACGAAGCCAGTTTCGTCAAAATAAATAGGAAGTTTTGTAAGAGAGATCATTTGAGAGAGGCAGTTCCTTAGCATCGTCTTCACTCATCTTTTTGTATTGTCTTTGAGCTTTTGTGTGTGTGTGTGCAGTGTCTAGAAAATGGAGAAATATGGCACTGAAGCATCGGAAGGCCCTTTGGATTGTTAGAAACGGCATGTTATTGCAAAGGGGTTACAATGCCACATTTCACTCGTGAAGCGGTACATTTCAGCTCATCTACGCTTTGTGCCGAAGGTTCGTTTGGGCAGTTGCGCTTGAGTATGATTGATTGCGTTACGACCGCTTGCATTCCACTATGACCGCGGCATGGAAATAGCACTGGAACGCTTCCGGTCCAGAACTCGACTAAAGTTTCTTTAGTGTTTGCGAGATCAAATTGCACACTATTTATGAGAACTGATTTATACGCTTATAGCATTGGCAGGCATATTCCATGCCCATGGTGAAAGAATATTGCGTAAATAAATCGGAAAATATATATATACGGTGTCCCAAGGGCACCTTCCTCTGTAAAAGGAACCGGAAGAATTGGCATCCACACATTGAACGCTCAAACTTTCACCGAGTGTGCATCATGCATGTCAGTTTTACCATGCGAAATTTCAGGCAAAGTTCTCTTTCTGTAAAAACGAGAGCAAAATGCACTTGCCAAAGTCAACCTTGGATGCGTTCGCAGAAACACTGAGTTAGTGACGCTATTCACTTGTGGCGCCATCTCCCGATAGGCACAGTGAGCAGACAACTGAGTGCACCGTCTGCTTGCTGCTCCTATCGGGAGATGGTGCCACAAGTAAATTAAACGTCGCTAACTCTGTCATCTGTGAACACACTCAACCTTGACTTTGGCAAGTTTTTTGCTTTCATTTCTTTTTACAGAAAGAGAACTACACCTTGAAATTTCACACGGTAAAGACTGACCTGCTCGGTGCACATTCGGTAAAAATTTGAGCTTTCTATGTGCAGACGCCGATCTCTCCGGCTCGTTTTACGGTGAAGGTCCCCTTGGGGTACCCTGTGTATACGCACACTGAAAGAGAGGCCAGACCTACCCTTATCTTTCTGCATGCAGAGCATGTGGATGGTTGTGGTACTGTCACGAAAACAAAGTATATAATTGGTAGTGTTCTTTGAAGAAGGGAGCCTCGCATCTTATGCGACATTTTCTGTGCTGCGTGTACCAGACTCGCACGGCACGAGGCCACTGGTGTCCATTGCCCCAGCTAAAAGTGCAGTCCGGGTCTCTGCTCCCAGCAGCGTCACGGTTCAAGCGGCGTCCTCCACCGGCACGAGTGAGTTTGTCCTCCAAATCATTTTTCCCATAGAGTTCACATAACAACCTAGAGAGAATGGGCCCGTGCATCTCAGCCGTTTTGGAATGGCGAGGCATAGACGCGGACATCTGTGGTCCCATGTGCTGGCAATGCTTTCATATACACAAGAAAGCGGGAAAGCATCACCTTAAAAGGGTATGGAAACGAAATTCCAGCGGTCATTTTTTAGCTTTAATGTGTTGCATGTTTCAGCATAACCTTAAAAAACACCAGTCTTTCATTGAAAGGCACAAGAAAACTAAATTTAAAGCTAATTAAACAGTCTTTCAATATGCACCTGGTGGATGCCTGTGACGCCTATTTGGGAGGTAATCTAGCATTGTTGGGAATCTTGCGATGTAGTCACGACATAGCAAGAACCGTTACATAGCCGCACTAACCATCGGAGCAGCGCCGCTCTTCCGAAGTATGCTCAACTGTTCAAAGCGGTCATGAAACGATTTTTCAACTTCTTTCCTTCTTAGCTCTCCTCCTCAACTCACAAATCACGCACTGTACCAAACAGTTCAAGAAGACGGAAAGGAGGGACTTCCTTCTTGCTCGGACCCTCGTTTGTGTACCTGGACACCGCCATTCTCCTCATAAGAGATTAGCCCGTCGCTCAAAACTCAGACAAAAATTGCTTTCCCCACCCCATTCACCCCAAAGCTGACAGTGCTGTGGAAGCTATGTGCTCGCTGGGCCAGCTACACTTTTGCCATGTGATCACGCTCCCTAGCGCATACTTACGCGCAGAGAATGCGGTCAGGTGATGTAAGGAAGGTGGCTGATTGGTCCGGCAAGCGTATAGCTTCCATCGCACTGTCAGCTTAGAGGTGAACGGGGTGGGGAAGCTAATTTTTGTGCGAGTTTTGAGTGATGGGCTAATCTTCTAGGGTGAGAATGGGCCACACGAACACGACGCTCGTCACCCCATGGGTACTTTGAACGACTCGGTTGTAACGCATAACACCACCACAACGCCACCATCGGCAAAGCTCATAACCACGCCAGCCTTGGTACGTCACGAATGCTGTGAATCTTTTTTTTTGTTTGTTTTTGTTTGCGCCGGATATTCCATGACGCATCGCGCTCTCTGTTCGCTTCTCTTCGAGCGCTTGCTCGAGTGCACCGTTTGGAACGAAAAATATAGCCAGTCGTTCAAAATACAAATGTGCGATTATCATTTACGGTTATTATCCGTCATGCTTCACTTATTTGCCGAACGAAATCAGTATATTTAAATTTTCGTTTCCGTACCCCTTTAAGTCCAGATGCAGCCGACGTTACGGCCCGATGGAACCAATCAGACAGCCTCAAAAGCGCACCATCATGGTCAGGCACGTAGCCAGGATTTTGATTCCCCAGTATGGTACTCTGCTCCAGAGCCATATGCTGGCTGTGAAATATGTGGTTGCTATTGATTTTTCAACTTACAACAACTGCTCTAAATCAGGTAAGCAGCACACAGTATTGACTGGTGCTCCAAATTTGAGATCAGATTAATATCAGTATAAAGGAAGTCAGAGATGGGCACAAAAAGTCTTTAATTTGTTTGAGCCTCTTTCACTGCAAGTAAATAGCACAGTACAGTGATGTCTCGTTAATACGGACACCTCCGTTCCCTCAGGGAAGCGTTCATAATGTGAGTTGTCCATAATAACGAGTCAAAATGTGCATATTTACCCAGATTGTTCCATGGACGTCTCGATGATAACTCACTGTAGTATCTCGAAGTAAGTCTCTGTGCCATGGTCAAAAATTACATTGGAAATAGGCCTTACATTACTTCATAATTTACAGTTGACTTGTTAATTCAAACTTGGAAAATTTATACTTTTGGCTAATTCAATCAAATTTTAAATATCTGGCTGGCTGACTACTGGGTGGGTTCTCGCAGATGCTGGTCTTGCTGTTGAACCAATCAAACCAGGTTGGTGGTACTACAAACGAGCAATACTACCTAATTAGCAAAGCGTGCTGTTCTCGAAGAAATCGGAGAGTTTACCTAGCCATTCCAATATAAAGTAATCGCCACCTCTGTGTCAGGATTCGGATGTATACATAAGCATAATTTAATTTTTTGCATACGCATTCTTTTTTTTTTTTTTGGGGGGGGGGGGGAGGGGAGGGCAGGACAAGTTGCTTTTTGTAATTACTTAGGAATATGTTTCTTTTCTCAATAATTAAAACTTTTGTTAACTATGTGTGTGTGGTTTCATTGGTAACATTTCTAGTACTTGCTTGTATTTTTATAATGTCTGCCAACCTGCTTTGGCCTTGTGGCTGGCAGTCTGTCAAAAACAAAAACAAATAAAGTTTAGCAATAACTTGCACAGAATTGACTGGTTACTTAAAGTTTGAATTAATGTGCTTACTGTATGCGACCTTCAGGTTTGTTTTCTCAGTTAATTTATTTTTCGCATACCTTTTTAACAGTAGCACAAATTATAACTACACCAATTTAGGCTATCTAGGATGTAATAATTTTGTTGTGTGCATTTCAGGTGCTTTGATGTTTTCAGCTTCACTTGATATCTTGCTTTTCAGGCACTTTCACAACCACAGCACCTATCACTCCACAAAACATAGGTTTGTATGTTTTGGTATTTGGGTTGCGTGTATTTATAGTTCTTGGGTTTTTAGTCTTTTCATGTAGCAGAGTTCTGGCATATTGTAATAACAAAGTAGGTAGTAATGCTTCCAATACAATTCTTTTATCGAAGACCATGTTCATGGCCTGGACGTTGCTAGTTTGCACGTGATGTTATGGAACGACACACTATACTTCGACCTTTGACCTTTATACTGTTATATTTAGCAGAAAAACTTGCAAAGTTAGCAATGGTTGTAACTTGTTGCATCATCTCCCAGTAGGCACAGTGAGCAAACCCAGAGTGCGTCGCTTGCTGACAGCACCTATCGGGAGATGGCAACACAAGTTACAGTCATTGCTAACTCAGTCTTCTGCGAGCACATCTGCCATTGACCCTGTCAAGTATATCGTTGTCATTTTTCGCAGGAAGGGGGACTTTGTCTTTAAGTTTCATCAGGTAAAATGCACCAGTGAGGTGCACATTCGGTGAAGGTTTTTACTTTCTAATGTGCAGATGCCGACTTTTCCAGCCTGTTATATGCAGTACTAAGTTCTATTGCCGACACCGTGTTTAGTATATAACCAAATTATGGCAAATAATATACAACCTTCTAAACACAGTGCTTTGGACTTTTTTTTTTTTTCATTTACTCAGCTTTTTTTTTTTTTTTTTGGGGGGGGGATGTGTTTTGCTTCTGCTTATAGTGTCTCCCACAACTGTTTTCTTTGGGGCCCTTGAGATTCGTAAATGGCTCTTAACCGGGTGCTCCCCCCCCCCTCCTCTTCGCCAGTACTGCCTCCCTTCAACTGCCTCCCCGGCGGTGGAGGCCCCATCATCCTAGTCCCCGTGAACAGCCTGTCCCAGCGGCCTCCCGGCTCAACGCCCATCCAGGGGAACCAGGTGCCCATCATCATGTCGGTGGAATCTCTCCGGCGAAACACGGGCCACACGCCCATCCTCAAGAGGCCCCCCACCTACGAGGGCTCCAGGCAGAGCTCTCCAAGCTCCAGAGCCAGGCGGCCACCAACTGCCAGGAGATGGGGGAGTGCAACAAGAAGCTCATCAAGGTCAAGGCGTCCCTGGCCAAGCAGACGGAACAGCTGGGCAAGTTCCTCAACATGGACCAGGTGGAGTGTGTCCAAAGGCTCCCAGGGAGAAAGTGAAGTGGACACAAAGACGCTGGCATTTGCGCTTGAGGTGTACTCATGTTCGCCGCCAGTGTACAAGAAGTTGTTGGACAGTCATTACCCGCTGCCGCCGGAGTTGGCCCTGAAGAAGTACTGCTTGGACAGTGGGGTTAAGGAAGGGGTGCCCACAGAACTGTTCAATCTGGAAGAGGTTGTTACAGAAGACGAGGATGCGAATATTGTGTGGCTCTAGCCGCGCTTGTTTTATTAAAATTGAGAAAGAATGAGACATAAAACAATAATCTGTGTGTAATGCAATGGGGGTGGATAGTCACCGCTCAGCATCCTGCTGCATAAAAGAAGGTAAGTAGTTGGTTCAAAGTAGGCTGGTTTGCTCGCACCAGTTTGCGAGTGCTTACTGCAGTCTAAGCAATAATGCAAGATAGAGTTGCAAGTAAACTTGACAAAAAAAAGTGGTTCATATAAATACATGCCCTGCATGTGACGTCATATGGCACCGTAGCAGTCACCATTTACCATGCTCTGAGCCCGTACCTTCTGCAGCATACATCTCGCACATATCGAATTTGTTCTTCTTGGCAAGCCTTGTGGAGAAGAACAGAAACGATGACGCCAAATGTATGCTGCAAAAGGTAATGGGCACAGGAACAATGGTACGGAGCAATGGCGGCTGACGTAGACGTCAATTCAAACGTTGTATTGGCAAGGCCATTTTAATAAAACTTCAACATGAAACCTGAACCAAGCTTTTATTAAAAGCGAAAATCCTACTGACGTCGGAACCAACTCGGGTTCCTTGCTTCCCGGTCTTACCTCGGTCTCATTTGCCGGAACGGGTCAGCGCCGGCCTTTTATGGCCTGCCGAAGGTGCACAAGCCAGATGTCCCCTCCCGACCCATAGTGGATTTCACAACGTCTCCGTTACGCTGCGTTGTCCAACCATCTCCACCGACTGCTGTCACCACTAACCGGGAAAACTGACACGTACGTCCAAAATTCTGGACACTTCATCGAGCTCACATCGGGCCTCGAACTGCGGGACGACGAGAGCCTTGTCTCCTTCGACGTCGTGTCGCTTTTCACAAGTGTGCCTGTGCCTCTGGCAGTGTCTGTGACGCGGGCGGCCCTCTCGTCTGACACGAGACTCTCCGAAAGAACGTGCCTTGAGGTGGACGAGATTTGCCGTCTACTGGAATTCTGCCTATCCAGCACTTATTTTTCTTTTGCTGGCAGCTTCTACAGACAAACCAGTGGTGCGGCTATGGGTGCTGCGGTCTCCGTCACTGTGGCAAACCTCGCAATGGAGGCGATCGAGAGAAAAGCCCTCGACACTTTCTCCCCAGGACCCGTGTGTTTCCTGCGGTATGTCGATGACTGCTTTTGTGTTGTAAAGACCAGTGAGATCGACCGTCTCCACACACATCTAAACTCCATCGAGCCAGCGATTCAATTCACGATTGAGCACGAATCAGATGGCTGTCTCCCCTTCCTAGACGTCTGTGCAGTGAGAAAGTCCGGCCGGCTGAACTTTCATGTGTATAGGAAGCCGACACACACAGGCCGATACCTGGACTTTTCATCGAGCCACCCTAGGACACATAAGTCTTCCGTGGCTTCGGCACTCGTCAGACGGGCGATCACGGTCTGCACTTCAGAGGAGACCCTTCAAAAAGAGATCGAAACAATCAAACAAGACCTGCGTAAGAATGGCTACCCAACTAGATTTGTAAAAAGCACAATCAAGAAACTTCGACGCACCCCTTCAACCCAAGACGCCGCCCCTCCTCCCCCCACCCGCGTGTGTGTGCCCTACATCAAGGGCACAAGCGAGGTCCTCGCCCGAGTACTACGACAGTACGGCGTAGCGGTATCACACAAGCCAGTCTCGACCATCGGCGGCCTTCTCCCCCTACCAAAGGATCGTCCCCCGAGGGAGAGGGCACAGGGACTGGTTTATAAAATTCCCTGCGGTGACTGCCCCGCGTCGTACGTTGGGGAAACGAAAAACTATCCCGAGCGCCTGCGGCGCCACCGCTACGACATCGCGAAGAAGAATGTGGAGGGAAGCGCGCTGGCTGAACACGTCGAGAAGACAAGCCACTCCATCGACCTCGACAACAGCTCCATTCTCGGAACGGAGAGAAACTGGCGGAGGCGCCTTCTGTTGGAGTCGTGGCACATTCAGTGCACACGTGGAAACGTAAACCGGTCGACGGGGACCCTCCCCAGCAGCTACGTTTCCGGGTTAAGAGGGATAATCCGGAGAGCACCCGGGGGTGTTCGGGTTCGTGGGCAGGCCGCTCCGCTGGACAAAAACAGTCACCCGTGAGCAAGGAACCGAGTTGGTTCCGAAACGTCGGGATTTTCGCTTTTAATAAAGCTTGGTTAGAGTTTCATGTTGAAGTTTTATTAATCATTCCTAACCAGACGGATGTCCGTCGAATATGTTTACATTTAGGCTATTTTTAGGAAACTTCATGTAAATTTTTTTTTTTTTTTTGAGGGGTGGGGGGGGGGGGAGAGAGTAGGAGTAGGGGTTTGTTTTTCTGGTACCATAGCTGGCCTTATTCGGGTTGTCATCGCCAGCTTTTAGTGACTCCGTGTGTCTAGTATCAGTGAAGAGTCCCGAATGTGTGCAACAAGATCCATGTTGCTGAACTTGCTGAAGAATGCATTTTCTCCTTAGACAAGACAAACAAAACATGGAGGAGAGGAAGGTGAAGCACCCACTTCCTAACCCATTAAAGGCATACTACAACGAAATTTCTGGCGCTCATTTTTTGGTCTATATGTGTCCAAAAGAGCAGTATCACATGGAACATACCAATATCTTGTTAAAAAAGTCTCGAAAAAGAATTTTAAAACGAATTAAACGATTAGCAAAGAGCACCTGGTGGATGTCGCTAACGCCTCGTTTGTAATGCTCGTCTAGGAACCTTGAGAGCTAGTGACGGAAATCGTCTCGCCTCCGGCCACGACGAGAGAAGGGTGGAAGGAGGAACTCCCCTCTTTCCGAGAATCCTTTTTGTGTGTCGCAGAAGTCGCTATTGTCCCCCTACAAGATTATAGAAGATTAACCCGTCACTCAAAATTCGTACAAAAGCAGCCGCTTCGGTGGCTGGACCGACTAGGCCATCCTCTCGACGTCAGCCTCGCCGTAGCTTTGCTCGTTTGAGACGATTTACGTCACGATTGCGCTGGGCCTTCTCCGAGCGCTTGCCAGAGTGGGCCGTTTATAACGAAAAATACAGCCACCAGGATCAAAATACAAACGGGCGATTGTCATTTACGGATATTGTGGATCATATTCAACCTATTTTTTGAACACGAGAATTATTTCAAATT